>JANKOE010000009.1:18894177-18904615 GCA_026284465.1 Erythroxylum citrifolium | reverse complement strand
GGAAGGTCCCGGTAACAAAAATTTTTGTTTTCCGCACCTGGTACATATGATGTACCTCCTGGGATTTTCCTACAATATATTCTTCTAGATGAGAGTGAGCAAAGGCAGAAGGTGAGAGCCAATGCAGAGAGTTTGAGATTGGTAGGAGACCCACCTTCAGCTCCCTCATCCGAACACTCTATTTGTTTGCTCATTCTATTATATATTTGCTGCATTATTGAGTCTGCTTGTTAAACTTATTACTTATTTAGTTCTTTGATAGTTCATTTCGGTTTACTTACTCTGTTTATTACTTTAATACTGCTTTGTAACAGGTAACTATTGGATTGGAGTATATGAAGATGATGAACCGTATTTATTCCATGATGGGATAATTTCTTGTTCTTGAGAATTAATATAACTAATTTAGTTGATTATGCACGATGAAGGGACTATTTTTATTGTCTTATTATTTGCTATAGTTTTTGAGCTTATTAAATGTAATAGTGTGGCCAACTTTTGCATCATTTTGATGTTAAATGAAGAATCTAGAGAAGAAGTTTAACATTAGAATAAGAAACTCTTAATCATGTTATTTTTCATGATTATTTTTGCATTCATGTTAATGTGCTCCATCCATCATTTAATATTTTAAGGGAACTCTTAATCGTGGCTTATTTTCCCCTTTTGACTCTTCTTTTACTCTTATGACTTTTGTTGATGCAAACTATGTTATTTTTCTTAACATTAGACGATCCACTAATAGATTATATGTTTTTGGGCCACTCACTCATTTAATGGAAATGTAAGAAACAAGATAGAGTTGGCGAATTCTATGTATTTGGTTAGTTACCAAACTATTTAGCTCAAACATCTTCTATTAGACTTTGATATCCCCTATCAATAATCAACAAACTTGTAAGCCGATAATACTAGTGCCATCCACATTCCCAATTACTTTGTCCATCATGAATGCAAGAAACATATTGAAGTTGATTTTCATTAAATAAAAGATTTTGTACATGTAAAATTGTGAGTCTTTATCATATAACGTCCCATAATTAGATTGCAAACTTATTTATCAAAGTTACGCCATTTGAATGGTCATCGTTACCTTATTCAAAATTGGATGTTTGTTAATTTCACAAATCAATGTGAAATACTCTAAAATGGCAACATTTTTTGAGATTAAGATAAATCTAAATAAAGAAGATTTTAAATTTTATTCATCTTTATTTTAAATTCAATTGGCTATCATTTGGGTTTCATTATAAGGACTAACAAGTGATATTAGATCATGCATTAAAATATCTAATAAGTTCAAAATTATTTAGCCTAATGTACAATGGTCCTAAAGAACTTAAGTCCTTTAAAGCTTTATAATATCCTTTTGAAAATTAATAAATATTACTCCTTGTATAAAGTTTCAAATCAACCTCATAAACATAAAACAAAAAAAATATTAGAATGACTAATAATAGGATACAATAGACTCCCAAGTATACCTTGATGCAATGATACTGATGTGATGTTCATGTGGAATGTGGCAGTGTGAGCCTCACGTTGCCCCTTGTAACACTAACATATTCCCCTACTTTAGATCAAAGAACTTGATTAGGAAATATTAATAATAGCAGACCTTAGTTAAGAAATTGACAAAATGAGTCTAGTCACCTATCCTTATTAATTATTTTTATAATTTCAAATATCAAAAGTATGTATAAAATAATATTATTAGTCAATCATACAATAGAAAAATAATGTTTAATGAATTTAAATTATACATAAAAGTTGATGGTAAACTTATAAGTCTTACTAAATACATATGATAATAAAATAGTTCTAGGAAATATGAGGTTTGAATATGAAATTAACATCTTTTATTTTTTAACATTATCTAAAATGACAAGGATTTATAACTAGACTATTTTTTATATTTTTTAATTAAATCCTCCTACAATTAGTACTTTTTAATCGAGTTCTTTGAACTAGAAGAAAAGGACTTAGTAATAATATATGTGGAAGCATGGATAAATTAATTTAAAGTGCTAACATAGCATTCATAAAGTGAGTAAATTGATTTAAAATGCTAACATGGCATCTACATTCATGTCAGGTCGGCATCATGTAAGGATGACAATTTTTGTCTGATCCGGTTTGACCTAATCTAAATTCAATGAATCTAACCCGATTTAATTGGGTTTTAGGCTAGGCTTAGACTTATTTTTTAAAAAAAATGATAGTTTCAAACTGAATTCAGATTCAAGTTGCTTGAAAATTGAAAATATCAAATAAAATGTCGTTGTTTTTTTTTTTGAAAAAAAAATGTCATTGTTTTTAAATTTAAAATTAAAATAATCAAACTTAGGTTGAACTTGACGAGGATTCAAATCAGACTTAAACCTGAACATAAATATTCGACCTCATACCCTAGATTAGTCCAACCCAATGCCAAGCCTAGGCATCATAGTGACATATTTCGTCCACGTGTCATTTATAAAGTCCACAATGTTATACGTATTAATATATGCAAGTGTGACATGTTGATGTATCTTATATGTGCAAATTATGTCATTATTGTGGTGATATGATGTGTTACATTTTCATTTTGGTTATTAGAACTAAAAAAAGGATTTGAATATAAAAATATTAGAAGATTTAATTGAAAAAGATTATTTAATTAATCAATGAGAAAATTGAGTATAATAGAAAATAAAAGGTAACGTAATTCCTAGTTGAAAATATACAATTGAATAATGATGAAAATTGGAATGATCATTGTAATGTAGAAGATTAATAATTAATGATTACTATTTTGTTTTGAAGTTAACTAAAGCTAAGATTTTCTTTGATTTTATAGTAATTTTCAATTATATTCTCAAAACTTGGAATCAATAGCTTCATATTTTGTTTTTCTCCAAATTTGCCTGTTTGGCTCTTTGATCGCATAAACTCAAAATTTTGTTGAATGAAATCCTATTTAAGCAATTATCTCAAAGATTATATCAAATTTTCTGTTTCAGTTATTCTATTTTAATCCTATTCTATTAAATCTCATCCATATATTTATGTAAGTCCATATAAGTGTGTGGATAAGATTTAATAGAACATAATGAAAACATCATAATCGGAACAGAAGATCTGATCCCCCAAATAACATGTTTTCGTTCTTTTAATTAGAATTGACATAATGTATACTTTCAATTAGATTAGGTGGAAGTTGTACTTTTTATGATTAAATAAATGAAAAGGTTGATCTTGCCTAATTTTGCTTTACTTGGAATCTTGCCAAATTTTGTGTTTCTAGAGGCCTAACGCCGTCATAAGATCAAATAATGTCCAAACGTTGATGTCGTGCGTTGACGAGCCAGCCAGCGACTTTTCGACAAGGTGGGTCATCTGGTAGTCGCCAAAGGCCTATAAATTGAAAACCATAATCCAAACCAGAATACAATATCTAGTGGGCCTTAATTCTCGAAATGAATAGCATAAACATAACGCAAATTTTGATCGTGTTAACAGCAAGAACGACATCGAATCGTTGTGAATTAGGTTTGTTGTGATTAATTAGAGAAAGTGGATTGACTTCTGGTAGTTAGAGGGAAAGTTGTGTTTTATTAAGTGCATGTGCAGTACGAATTGGAAAAATCTTGCTGCAGAAGAACAGGCGTCTTGTCTTATAAAAGCGTGAACAATGTTCAAACTGGAATTGAGTCCTATCAGGCTGCTAAGCTCAAAATTTGAAAACAGATATCCCTTCTTCTTTCCAAAGAACCAGGCCTTTAGATGGGTAATACTCATCTCTCCAACATCATTACCAAAGTCGGAAGTTCTCAAAACGTTCATCACCAACACCGGAAAGAAAGCAAATCCTGTTTCAAATCCGAAGAGGTCAGTTTCTGTTATATCTTTGTGTCGAAGGCTTCTGATGTTTTTGAAACTTAACCAAAATATCGACGGAATTCTACTTGGGTGATCCACACGTCAATAGCTTTTGTATTTTTCTTTTAACCTTATCATTAGGCTTGGTAATTAGGATTAGGCCGAGTCCAGCCCGATTCCACTCAATTTAAAGTCAATATATCGAGTTTGATTTGACAGAACCTCGACTTTAGGTCTAACCTGGCCCGAGGCTTGATAATTATAAAAAAATGATATCATTCTTATTTTTAATTTTAAAAATAAAAATAAAAACTGCCAAGTTGAACTCAAACTTAGGTCATTGCCATCTCATAATTATAGTTTATTTGCCTCAATTTTGTGATTCTTGAACCTATGATTGCTATAAAGAGAGAAATTGGTATTCTTGCTTTATTATAATGTTCTTTTTCAATAAAGGTCAATATGATTGCATCTCTATATTGTTTAATAATATTAGAAGGATTCAATTTGGTTGTATTATTTTATGTAACCATGGAGATGATATTAGAATTATAATTTCCTTTTCTTTTTTTTACAATTTTTAATTCACAACAATTATAGTTTTACTACTTATTTAGAATATATGTTTTACCAAGCATTTAACCTTGTAAAAGACAAATAGAGTTAGATAATAAGGCTTTAATCATCAAGAAACTTCAATAATGTAGATATGGTGACTTAAGAGGAAGAATCTCTCAACTTTAAAACTTCAAATGAGAAACAACTAGATTTGAACCTTAGAATGTTAAACATTAGAAAGAAAATTGTAAAAACCTAATGGGAGTAACTAAGCAGAGGGTTTCACCTCTATCAAGAAAAGGATGGGGAGAAAGCATAAGAAGAAACCATCTATTGGTCATAATCCTTCCATAAGTCTATTTTAGCATGGAATGCCCGAGAGCTGTTGAAAGCTTGATGAGCTTTAAATAAAATGTGAAAATATTCACTCAAATTTTTTTTTTCTCAAGAGCTGCGGCTCTATTTTTTCTCACATGTTGCACACACTTTTTTTTTTGCACAATGTACTACTGCACCTTTTTTATTTCACTTGGTTCATCGATTACAATAGATGAGAGCTAACTTTTATATAGGTATCCTAAATCGACATTAACAAACATAGAAGACAATCAGTAAATAGAGGGAATGACAAGTGTCTCTAAATGTGTCCTAAATATAACAAATTAACACTAAATCTTTGCTACCTCCTAATACATGTGTATTAACATAAACAAAACAACACTAAAACTTTGACACCTACAATTCTAAATTATTAAGCAAATATTTGGAGCCTCTCATGTTAATCTCCAAATGTCCAAAAAAGAGAGTTTACTTTCTAATACTCCCCCCTCAAACTCGACTTCGCATACCAAGCTTTTTTCTCAATCTGGGGAACACTTCATTGTTCAGTGGTTTTGTAAAAATATCTACTAGTTGATCTTCTATTCTGCAGAACACTAATTCCACAATTTTGTTTTTCACCTGCTCCTAAATAAAATAACATTTTGTGTGTTTGCTTCGATTGTATGCCACTGGATTCTTTCCAAGTGATATGGCAGATTTATTGTCAACATTTATTCTTGTCAAGCCTTCTTGTGCGTGATCCAACTCACTTAAAATATATCTTAACCACATTGCATGACATGAACTTGCTATTGCAGCTAAATATTTAGCCTCATATGTTGAAAGGGCAACTGTCTGTTGCTTCTTCGATGACCATGAAAATACTGTTGACCCAATATGAAAGACATAACCAGAAGTACTTTTTCTATCATTCACATCTCCACCAAAATTACTATCTGAATAACCTATTAAATTCGAATTTTGATGTGTATAGAATAAACCTTGGTCAATTGTACCTTTAGTATATTTCAAAATTCTTTTTGCTGTAGCAAAGTGATCTTGTTTGGGCTTCTCCATATATCTGCTGAACAACCCATCTGCATACATAATATCTGGTCTTATATAGGTCAGATACCTTAAACTCCCAACCAAACTCTTGAATAATGTTGGATCTATAGATTTTCTGTTTGAATTAATTCTTAACTTTATGCTTGCTTCGGTGGTCGTGGGTATTGGCTTGAAATCTTTCATTTTGAACTTCTTTAAGACTTCATCAGCATACTTCACTTGAGAAATGAAAAATCCTTCTCCTGTTTGTTTCACTTCGACTCCAAGGAAGTAGGACATTTCACCAATATCAGTCATCTCAAAGTCTTTAGTCATGGCTTTCTTGAAATCATCAAACATACTTGGATTATTTCTTGTAATGCCATCCACATATAAATACACAATTATGATATCTCCTTGTTTATTTTTCTTCGTGTACAAAGCATGCTCATATGAGCTTTTCACAAATCCATTCTTTTGAAAATACTCATCTATTCTTGTATTCCAAGCCCTCGGAGCTTGCTTCAATTCATAAAGAGCTTTCTTCAGTTAGTAGACTTTGTCTTCCTGACCTTTCTTAGCATATCCAGTGGCTGTTCAATATAAACTTCTTCTTTTAAGTAGTCATTCAAAAATGCTGACTTTATATCTATCTGGTAAATCTTCCATTTATTTTGTGCTGCAAGTGCTATGAGAAGTCTGATTGTATCAATTCTTGCATCTGGAGCAAACACTTCTCCATAATCAATTCCATATTTTTGTTTATAGCTTTTCGCGACTATTCTTGCTTTATATTTTCCACCTTTCCTTCTTCATTGGTTTTTGTTTTATATACCCACTTAACTTCAATTGGTTTATGTCTTTTTGGAAGACTGGTCAATTCCCATGTATCATTTCTTTCGATGACACCGATTTCTTTATCCATTGCTTTTTCCCACTTTTTGTCTCCAACAGCTTCTTCGTATGTCACTGGATCACATGTAGACATTAGACAAAACAATGAATAGTCAAATGATTCTATTCGTTCGGTAGCATCATAGAGATCACTAAGATTTCTTGTTTTAATTGGTGCTCCCCCTGAATTGATGCTGCTACTACTATTTGGCGTTGACGATGTCGATGCAGGTGTTGTTGGTGGACTTTGTGGAGGAGATTGATCATTTTGTTATTCTTGTAAATCCAGGTCATCGTCATCTTTATCATAAAAAAACATTCCGTCCTTTTCTTCTTTGCTCCATCTCCAGTAGCCTTTTTCATCGAACTCAACATCTTTTGAGATGATCACCTTCTTAACTAAGAGGTTGTACAATTTATAAGCTTTACTTCTGTTGTTGTAGCCAATGGAAATGCATTTCTCCCCTTTATCATCAAACTTCTTTCTTTTTTGGTTAAAAATATGGGCATATGCAATGCACCTTAAAATCCTGAGATGTCCAACACCTGCTTTGCTTCCGCTCTACGCTTCATTGGGTGTCATAAATCTGACGCTTTTTATTGGACAACGATTCAACAAATAAATTGCATATACAACGGCTTCAGCCCACAAACTCTTTGGTAAATATGCTTTTCCTTTAACATGTTCCTTGCCATATCAAGAATTGTATGATTCTTTCTTTCAACTACACCATTTTGTTGTGGTGTATATCTTGCTGTTAGCTGATGAACGACTCCATGCTCTTTACAAAAATCCTCAAACAATTTTGAGGTGTACTCGCCTCCTCTATCAGATCTGAGTATCTTCAGATACTGTCCACTTGGTTTTGCGACCATCGCTTTGAACTCTTTGAACTTATCAAGCGTCTCTGATTTTTCTTTCAAAATATACACCCAACATTTTCTACTAAAATCATCAATGAAAGTTAAATAGTGCCTGTTTCCTCCAACTGATGGCACGTCAAATGGACCAGCAATATCTATGTGGACAATCTCTAGCGGTCTTTTGGCTCTCCATGATTTTCTAGTTTCAAACTGTTGTCTGTGTTGCTTTCCTTTGATGTAGGCTTCACACAACTGCTTTGGTTGATCAACTTCTAGTAATCCGTTCACCATCTTTAACTTTGATAATAATTCTAGTCCGGTAAAACTGAGATGACCAAATCTCAAATGCCATAACCAGGATTCATCTTCGATGACTGACTTCATGCAATTTATCAACTCATTTTGTAAATCAAGTGTGAAAAGACAATTTTTCGTCATCTTTACTCTTACTATCAATTCTCCCTTCTTATTCCAGATGGTGAGACATCTATTTTTCAATAATATGACGTATTTCTTTTCTAAGAGTTAACCAAGGTTGATGATGTTGCTTTTCAAAGTAGGCACATAATAGACATTAGGAATATATTTCTTTTCTCCGTTTTTCAAAGTAATTATGATTTTACCTTTGCCTCTAACCGAAATCTTTGTTGAATCACTAAATGTAACTTTACCACGAATGTCTCATCCATGTTTGTGAACAACTCTTTATGACCACACATGTGATTGCTGGCACTAGTGTCCAGATACCAAACATCATCATTGCTTTGCTCATTTACTCATAACAAGAGACGCATAACAATGTTATCTTTTTTGTCTTCTTTTGCTGCAAAATGACTTCTTTCTTATGCCTCAGGATTCGATTTGCATTCATAACTAAAATGACCATATTTATTGCAATTATAACACTGCACTTGAGATTTATCTCTTCTTTGTTGAAATTGCCTCAACTTCTGTCTCTATAACCTCTTCCACGACCATATGTCAGACTTCCTTCATTTGTATTTTCTCTTTCAAAATATTGTCGGCCACGTCCACGTCCACCTCGGTTGTTCCATTGACCACGTCCCACTTAGTATCCACCTCTGTAGCCACCTTGACTTCCTTTGTCCTGTCTTTGGCTATTGCTTGTTTGATTTTCACCAACTGATAGTTTGCTTTGCAAGGCTTTCTCTAAGTTGCCAGTATTATCATTCCGTTTCATTCTTTGCTCATTTGCTTGGAGAGAACCAACAAGTTCATCGATCAAAAGTGCTGACAAAATTTTCAATTCTTCGATTGCGGCGACGACGTAATCAAATTTGCGTGTAAGCGAACGCAAAAGCCTTCCCATTACTCGGACATTGTCTAGAGTTTCATCGTTTCTTTTCATTTCATTAGCCACCATTTTCAAACGTGTGACATAATCACTAATTTTTTCTTAGCTTTGCATTTTTAGCATCTCGAACTCAACTTTGACTGATTGAAGACATACTTTTTTAGCTTTTTCGACTCCTTAGAAAGATTTCTGTAAGATCTCCTATGTTTCTTTTGAAGTCCTTGCATCTGAGATTTTTTCGAACGTGGATTTGTCAACACCTTAAAAGATAAAGAACAACACCTTCTTGTCTTTCTTTTGATTTTCTTTCAATGTCTTTTTCTCAGCATCCGATAAGGCTGCTTCGGCAGCTGCATCTACGAGCTCAGTATATCCATCTTCAACAATGTCCCATAAATAATGTGAACTAAGCATCACCCTTATCTGGATGCTCCAATTCCTATAATTTGTCTTTGTTAATTTCGAAACTTGAGGTTGGATCAAGTTGGCCATTGCTTCATCAATTCACGAACAAATAAACCTTTGCTCTGATACCACTTGTTGGAAGCTTGATGAGCTCTAAATAACCATTTACTTAACACGATAAGATTTTGAGGATGCTGTAATGAAAGGGATGTAAGTCAACATAGATGGTTTCAAGTCTTATACAAGTGCGTAAGGAAGTTAATACTCATCAAAGAAAAAATGCAAATTCAGTCAAAAGGATAAATGGCGACTTTACCTAATAAGACATTTTCCTCCCAACTGCTCATTTTTCAAATACCACATTCATAAGCTCTTTTCTTTTATTTAATCATAAATATAAAGTAATAACTTAAATGTTTTTTTAGAAAAATGATCATCATTTTCCATAATTAACATTCGAAGACCAATAATATTCCCACGTGGAATCTGACGTCGTCTTTGCTCATACTTAGTCGCTCCACGAATTGTGAGTGATTCCTTCAACTTTTTGATCATTTGATTAAAGCAGACTTTGCCTACCTGTCCTATCCAACGGAAGAGGATTAGAAACTAAACGACGCTGAAGACCAAACTAATTCCTCCAAAACGACTCCGTAGAGAATGGGGTTAGAAATTCACAATAGAGTCTAACCACAACGACTGAATTGATCATCATTGTATATAAAAATACTAGATTATCTAATATAAAAAGTTTCAAAATCATCATATAATAATCTAGAAATTTGAATAAAAAAAATTGCTTCGATTTCAAATTTAATTTCTTTTCGTACATGAACGTAGCTACATGGGATTTAGTAGTGCACTGGATCTCCCAAAATTTTAAAAAATTAAATATTATATATATATACATATATGAAGATGAAGTTATTTGAGAGCTAGTAGTGTATTGGACCTCCTAAAATTTAAAAAAATTAAATATTTTGACCCTTCAATTATAATTTTTTTTAAATATTTTGACCCTTCAATTATAAATTTCTAGCACCGTCACTGCTTCCGTACCTTTGCTTTCAACTTTTGCTTTTGTCTTTATTGTACTTGGTTTGGGTGGGTTCCGAAGCCCACAGGGGAGTGGCCCCCGCTTATGGAGCTGCCCAAATATAAGGAATTGTCCCT
>JANKOE010000009.1:18878705-18894077 GCA_026284465.1 Erythroxylum citrifolium | reverse complement strand
GTTCTGTCCACCGCAACCAAACATCTCACTGTCTTCAATTCTTGTTCTGTTCCGTCCCGTCCTGCCTAGTCATGTCTCGTCCTTATCTGCTGAAGACGCTAACCAAACGCTGCGTTTAAGTGTTTACCATACACCTGGGCGGAGCGGCCCAACGACACATGGCTTCCCTCGACAGCGAGGGCCGTCTAGCAAAAAAGGGTAGGACCAGAAAACGGGACGAAGACCCTCCCCTGCCAAAGTTGACGTATAGCCAGGCCGTTACGGGCGGGGCCACAGATGCAAGTGCGGTGTCCACCAACTGGCCGAAAGACGACCCAGTAGAGGTGGAGGACGGTGATATTCAGTCCAGCGCGGGCGAGCAAGGGGACCATCTTACTCTGTCTTCTCAACTGAAACTGAAGCTGGATCAGCAGTGGGAGCGGACGGTGGTGCTGAAAATCCTGGGCCGCCGAGTGAGTTTCACCGTGTTGAACGATCGTCTGAAAAGCTTATGGAAGCCGCGAAGCCCTATCAAGATCGTGGATCTGGATCATGAGTTTTTCTTAGTCAAGTTTCAGGGGGAGGAGGATTTTCTGAAGATTCTAACCGGTGGACCAGTCCTTGGACACTGTTCGGACAGGTCCTTGCCATCCAACGGTGGCATCCGCATTCCGGCCGGAGCACGCCTCGATCACGCAGGCGGTGGTTTGGATACGCATTCCCAACTTGTCGATCACTAGGTACCACCCGAAGGTCCTGTGGGCGCTGGGCGACTTGGTTGGATCCACGATGAAGATTGATGAGGCCTCCATGACAGCGCAGCGAGGACGCTTTGCAAGGTTAGCGGTATAAGTGGATTTAAGCGTCCTGCTGCCCTCCTGTGTCTACCTCGATGATGAAGCTCTCCTGATCTCGTATGAAGGGCTCCCTCCGGTATGCTACCCTCTGGCGCTAATTTTCGCAGGACGTGATTGATGCACGCTTCTTCCAACAGAACGAGATGTTGTGGCTTCAGACTAACCTCACTCGGCAAGATTGGGTGCATCAGGGCGTGTGGGCCACCACATTTGGGGTCGCTTGTTGGTTTCTTTGGCAGTGGCAGAATCGTAGCCTGTTGGAGCTTGGGTTTGCTTGGCCCGACAATGGTACCCAACTTATTCTCAACTACGTCGAGTGGATTGCCAGAGCTCGCGTTATGGAATCCTCTATTTTTCCCGCACCGGGCATTCCTATGGGCTTGTAGGCTGGACCAAACCTTCGCCGGATTGGGTTAAGGTCAATTCGGACGGCGCCGTCTCCACTAGCAATCGCAAGTGCTCTGCTGGCAGGTTAATTCGAGATTGTAATGGGACCTGGTGTGGGGGGTTCCTGCACAGCTTTGGGCGGGGTTCGCCCGTAGAGACGAAACTTTGGGGCGTATATTCCAGCTTAACTTTAGCCTAGGAGAAGGGGTATCGCCGAGTCATTACCGAAGTTGACTCGCTCGAAGTCATTAATATTCTTTCTGCGTCTCCTAGTGTTCTTACTGAGGTTTCTTTTTTAGTAACAGGTATCCAGGCGCTTTGTCACCGGGATTGGGAGGTTCGTTTCCAACATGTCTGCCGAGAGGAAAACCAGTGTGCTAACACTTTGGCCCATCTAGCAGGGATCCATCGGTCGGGCCTCTACACTCTGCAGGAGCCGCCAGACAGCATCCAAGAGCTTCTTCGCAGAGATACGGACGGTGTTTTGTTTTCCAAAATTTGACCTGTTGTTTTCCTTGTATAACCAAAAAAAAAGGTCAATGTGTTACTTATTTTTAATGAGTGACGATAGATTTTGGTTCTGCCGGATCTTGGCCGAATGGTGCGTTGCCGTTTGGGTCCATCGGTAGGCAACTCCTGTGGTGATCTTCACGTAAGAAACACCTGCAAAACAAAGGAAGGCTTGTCGGGGGTGAGATCCCGATTAGCCCCTCCGACGCTCAAGTTAGGCTTTTGGTGAAGGTGGGGTTCGTAGTATGCAGAGAGAAAAATTAGGCTTAAGACGGCATACCTCTGTTAAGAGAAGATGGTACCTTATATAGGATTTCTTGCTAGGTTGAAGTTTCTGCATCCCTTACGTTCGTGCATGGGAGGCTTCCACATGCTGATGGGCTGTGGATGTGGGTTAAGCCCAAATTAGTCTATGGGGTGAGAATGATCGATCGGCCTGTGAGGTTGGACTTGGGCCCGAAATATCCGACCCAACCAAGTAATATCTTAAATGTTTTATTAGAAAAATGATCATCATTTTCCATAATTAATATTCGAAGCGACCAATCCAGTCCCAATAATATTCCCACGTGGAATCTGACGTCATCTTCGCTCATACTTAGTCGCTCCACGAATTGTGAGTGTTCCTTCAACTTTTCGATCATTTGATTAAAGCAGCCTTTGCCTACCTGTCCTATCCAACGGAAGAGCATTAGAAACTAAACGACGCTGAAGACCAAACTAATTCCTCCAAAACGACTTCCACTGAATCTCGGAGATCCCGTGGCAGATCGTTAATTAGCTTTTGGAGGTCTACACTTCCGCAACTTTTCCGAAACGATACAATTAAATATCCGCTGGTCAAGTCTTATCCGATTTTAGCGAGTGAATGAAGTAAGTCCTAGCATCTTTAGGCTCGGCAGGATCCAACTCCAGTTTTGCAGGTTAAGCGCACCGGAAACGTCGTCGTCGTCGTCGTCATCGTCGTCGTCATCGTCATCTTCTTCGTCTTCTTAGAATTACTACTGAAATTGTAATTTCCATATGCAAACAGATGGACACAGGTGGTGAGGAGGAGAGCTTGTTGAAGGAGTTTTACATACCTTCTTACATACTGCTTCCCGACCGCAATGACGATGGGGTCCCTGAGGCAGTCCCTCAGTGTCCGGTGTTAGTGTTTATCAACTCCAAGAGCGGTGGTCAGCTGGGCGGTGATCTACTGCTAACCTACCGTTCTCTTCTGAATGAGAATCAGGTTTTTGATTTGGGGGAAAAGGCACCAGACAAGGTGTTACGGAGTATATATATGAATTTAGAGAAGCGTAAGTCTGACGGAGATGAGTTTGCGGCTGAGATTCAAGGAAGATTGAGAATTATTGTAAGCTTTTATTTACGCAAGTTTTTTTCAAGAAAATGACAAATGATGATATGCTTGCTTGGGTGCTTTAGGTTGCAGGTGGTGATGGAACTGCTGGCTGGCTTCTTGGAGTTGTTTGTGATCTCAAGTTATCTCATCCGCCTCCTATTGCTACGGTGCCCCTGGGTACAGGGAACAACCTTCCATTTGCTTTTGGCTGGGTAAAGATTTTGTTAGTTTGGATAATTACATGGAAATTTGTTGGTGGGAATGGATGCCATGGGAGGGATGTGATAAACTCCAAATGATATCTTGAAATGATAAACATTTTTTATACATGTATGCGATTTCTCAAGTATAACGTTTTGTTTTTCTAATTTCAGGGGAAAAAGAATCCCGGAACAGATCGTCAATCTGTTGTATCTTTTATGAAGCAAGTAATCAAAGCAAAAGAAATGAAAATAGACAAGTTAGTTGCCATAATCTCTCTCTTTCTCAACCTTTCTTGTCTACCTACATTCCCTCTGTTGTACACCAAAATCAATCCGTATGCTTTAATATTGATCGCACCATAATATCGATTGGCAATTCTACGTGGTTACTGTACCCCAACTTGAACTTCAACTGCGACTCTGCAGTATGCATTATCACTAGTATCCTTTGGGAACTGTTCCTCCAGAATGTCTTTTTCTTTTTTCCTGATGAATTACTTGGTGTTGTTCGTCTAAAACAAAAGTTTCAGTGACAATAGTTTTTATACAAAAAGGCCATTGCAAACTAATCATCCAAGAATGAGATCCAATTGACATGAATAAAATTTAGCTAAACTTGCAATTCTATTTATAACGCCAATATGAATTCTTTCCAACTCATCAGTGAAGGTTCAGTTACCTTTCTCTCTCTAGATATGGAAGATCAGTTGACTTAATATATCAGATGTACCATTAATTTATGCAGATGTTGTTATGATATCCCGTCACAAACTTGTGCTATCAATACTTTCTACTGTTCTTCAGGCTTCTGTAAGAACAGTTTGGTTCTAGCTATTAGCAGACCATAAGCATTCCTTAATTCCTTTTGTTTGTATTTAAGAAATCACTATAAACTGTATTGTAAGGAATTGGTCTAAAATGCCATTTCCGGGTATTAGGGACTTCTGCAAGTTGTCGGACTGATAACTTCTCATGATTGTTTATGGATTAGAAAAACAATCATGACTATGTTGGCAAACCTATGTAGACTCTGTTCACCCTGCCTTTCCATTTTCATGCTTATTCTTCACTTACTGTTTTAGTTCTTTTGTGATTCAGCTGGCACATTCTAATGAGAATGAGGGCCCCAAAACAGGGCACATGTGATCCCATTGCCCCTCTGGAGCTGCCACACTCGCTACATGCATTTCAACGTGTTTCTCCAACCGATGAGCTTAATGTGGTAACATAATTTACATTTATCTCCTCTGTAATTTGTTTGTACCCTTATTTAGATAGTTAAATCAACAGATTGTTTCACATAAAGCAGGCATGTATCCCTTGTAACTGTCCAGTGGAACCTTAGATTTCCCCTTCAGTTTTAAGGATCGTAAACTCTTTCGTTATGCCATTATGGTTTAGTTTCCCATTAGAACAGTACTTTTCCCTTCTATTTTAAGGCTATAATATTGTCCCTTGTGCTTGTCAAAGCTAAAAAAAATATTAGCAAGGAAAAGTTTATTTGAGTGGCAGTCCTGAGCTTATTTATGGCACCAGGGGAACCACTAGTATCTTTCAATTTCTTGCTTGATTAATATAGGACAAATCTTTGCAAGATTAACTATCAGTATGTTAGGTTCTTCTCATGTGAACAGTAGCTTGGTTATCATTTTTCCAAATTTGGGTCTTATTTGTATCTTTTCCCATGCAGTCATTTTGAAGCTGCATTGATTATCGAAAGAGTTCTTTTTGCTGTTAGTGTTTATTTCTATATCCAATTACTTAGGATATTTCAACTAGTTTGCATGCCTTAGTTGAGGTAAGCATTAAGCCTTTGTTGAGCGTTATTCCATTGATGTTAAGTCTCCAAAGTGAACGATATTTTTCAGTTTTAAAGATAAGCTAAAAACTTCTTTATCTTGTTTGATTTCCTTCTTATAACTGTCACGTGCTTTACATATGCATAATGTTACGTGTGTCTGATAACCAATATTTTGGCTTGTTCACAGGAAGGTTCCCACACATTTCGAGGGGGATTTTGGAATTACTTCAGCATGGGTAAGATTCTGCCATTAATGGGGCTGCTGATGAACATTCTCGCTTATCTTTTGTGTATTTAAGTTTATCATTTTGATCAAAGAATATCTGTTTTCCTTTTTATGCAGTAATAATACAAAAATTTGATATTTGAAAGTAGTAATTATGAAATACAAAAATTTTGCAAGTGGCCATAGTCATAGTTGGAAGAGCATATACAGATCTATTTTAGGCTAGTGATGTGTTAACTTCTACTAAAAGAAAATCGAAATGAGGAACTACTGAAATCAAATTTCTTTTTTTTTTAATTGTGGTTGGATTTCATATGTACTCTGATTTTGGAAGTGCGAAGTCGTTATGACTTGACAACTTGTACTATCTTCTCTGCAGGAATGGATGCTCAAGTATCTTATGCATTTCATTCTGAGCGAAAGTTGCATCCAGAAAAATTTAAAAATCAGTTAGCTAATCAGGTAGGCTTATCTGTCATAATTCTGTTCTTGTTTTTGCATGGGCAAGTAGTCAAACAAAGCACCGCTTGTGATTTCTTTCTTTATGCTCTAATCTTTAAATTGATACTTAAATGTGCTATTATCAAAGTTACACGTGAACTTGCTTTTGATGTCCTCACACTATATTTTAATGTAGTCAACCAAGTTAAATACTTTCAATCTCCTAAATTAAAAGTTCATCTTGACCCTAATTTCTCAGTTTATGAGGTGTTAAAGCATTATATCTCGCAGTTTGAGTAATAGAGATAAAATATTATTGTTAGTCGTTGTGAGGGTGATGATACATGCACACGTGCATCCTATGTAATATTAGTTCCTTATGGGAGTATTTTTTGAATCTTATTTTGCAATATTTCTCTGCTACTATGAATAGAGGGGTTTAACCTAGTCAATAACGGGTCAGTTTCTTGTGTCTTGTTATCTTCTATAATGAGTGTGCTGTTTCTTTGTTGGCTTGGTACTAGAGTACTTATGCAAAGCTCGGTTGTACACAAGGATGGTTCTGTGCCTCTCTTTTTCATCCTTCAGAAAGGTGTGTTTTTGAGATTAAGCCCACTTTACATCTCCAAAATGATTATCTGAAATCTTTTAAATGCTTTCAATCAATACAGGTTTCATATGTTACATCAATTTCCATTTCCATCTTCATATCTTGTTTTCCATAAACGAAGTGCAGAAATTAGTTTTTAACTAACTCTCAGAAATTTATTTAACAGAGCAAACTATTTTACCCTTAATACATTAAATATATTTATAAGAATTGTGTTTAAAAATTTGTAACACATATAGTTTAAAGTTGAAATCGGTAAAATAGCATTTCAAAAAGATAGGTGTGAGAAAATAATATGTTTTTCAAAAGTATAATGATGAATGTGATAATCTCCCCAGCAGTTTTAAGGTGGGAACTCCAGCCCATTTCTTTGCAAATAGACAGACAAAGCAATTGTTTTTATAATTAGCAGTCAGATACTGTGCCAATTTGTATACTATTAACTTTCTATTTTATTGTTTAGCACTTGATGTGGCTTCATTGTCCACTGCAGGAACATAGCACATCTTGCAAAGGTAAGCATCATGGGGAGACACAATGAGTGGGAAAAGTTGGATATACCCCCCAGGTACGCATTTAAGCATTTCAACCATTGCTACTGGTTTCAATTGTTCGATTTGAGTGCCAGTTTGTACAATTTCTATATCTTAGCTAATTAGTTACTTTTCTCCTTATCTACTAGTCAGGTTGGCCATAAACAATTGTTCCAAATTTTTTAGGCTAACATGATGTATCCTTATTACCATTTAATTAACAATGAAAATGCTTTATTTGATGTTGTGCCTGCGAATCTGGAGTCACATCTCTTTTAATCCTTGTCATTTTGTCAATCTATATAAACTTCTTCTAACTACTGCACTTCGTATAGATATGGTTTTGGAATCACTTCTATAGAATGCAGTTTCCATTTAATGTCAATGTCAGGTAGGGGACTAATCTCATAAAATGTACCTGATCCGTATTCTTGATATTTCCATTGGAAAGATAAATAAAGAAAACTTCTTTTTCGCAATAACAGAAATTTTCTTGCGGTTTAACTCTCTCTCTGTTTAAGATACTTAATTGAGTTGCAAATGAGGTACATAATGCATCTATCAAAAATGATACCATTATTAAAAATTTAATGAACAGATTCCACTTCAAATGTTGTGATATGGTGCAGTATCCTTTATCATACCACTGTTTTCAGCACTAGTTATCATGTAGGAAAATGTGTATTATGTTAAACTATGTACCTCTCTTTCTGGTAAACAGCATCAGGTCAATTGTGTGCCTTAACTTGCCCAGTTTTTCTGGTGGTCTGAATCCTTGGGGAACACCTCATAGCAGGAAAAGGCATGAAGTTAGTACCTATCTGTACTCCTGCTTGCCCGTTTCTAGTTGGGGTGCTGATGGAGATTCTGCATCCCCGGAAACGTGGCCTTTTTCTTTCTACGATGTTCTGACAAAATACATTTCTTGATTTCCTGAAACTTTATAGAGGAAGTTGACTCCACCGTTCGTTGATGACGGACTTATTGAGGTTGTTGGTTTTCGAGATGCTTGGCATGGGCTCGTTTTGCTGGCTCCAAATGGTCATGGAACTCGTCTTGCGCAGGTAAACTTAAGTGCAGAAGCAATATATGTAACTAGGAAACAATCTATGGATTCGTTTTTTGTCCTTTTTGACGAAATAGGGGCTTTTCTGACATCTCATGTGCATCAGAATAATCTTCTATGTAAGAAGCTATATAATGATATACAAGGCACAGTCTAGTTCTCGTGGTGATGCAGAATTCACAATGTGGGTTTGCTTATGATCTCCTTTCATATGGAATCAAATAAGATGATGTATAATTGAGATATATTGATGTATGAGGTGATGCACAATTGATGTATACAATCAATTGCTTTTCACTCAAGGTATCTTTTTCGTATAGGCACACAGAATCCGCTTCGAATTTCATAAAGGTGCTGCTGACCATACGTTCATGAGGATTGATGGGGAACCCTGGAAGCAACCCTTGCCAGTAGATGATGATACTGTAGTCGTAGAAATATCTCATCTTGGACAGGTCAACATGCTTGCCACCCATGATTGCAGAGCAAAAAGCATCCATGATCCGTCTGTGCCAAGCCACCATGAGGATGAAGGTGAAGATAATAACGAAAAAGAAGACTCCGTAGGTGATGAATGGAGAAAATTTGGAGCAGCTGACACGTTCAAGATTCCTGATGGGGTTGATATTTCTCATCTAAGTTGAACCTTCTTACCAGCTTTCTTCTGCTAGTGCACTATAGTAATGTTTGCTTTTTTCAATTGGAATTTCCATTTTTTATATGAAAACTGAACCTCTATTGTTATGCACTTAACAATCCCATTTAGCCGTCAATAACAAATGCTTGTTTGCAGTACCCAGTCAACTCGTTCCTTTTAGTCGTCACTGTGTGTGCAGACTGAAGGTTATTTAGCTGACCTGCCCAAATACAACAATTGAGCAAAATTATGACTCTCTTTTGTTTTTCAGTGCAAGCTTTTAACGTTTAAAAGAAGAGAACTAACAACAATTGGCGCATCAGTCCCAGAGACGATATTCTATAACATGGAACTGAAATAGTATTAACAAACAAAAAACGTATGGTACTATCAGGAAAATATATCAGAAACAAATACATGAACACGGTGCGTTCTTAATCACCAAGCAACATAAGGTAGAATTAAAAAATCCATGCTCACAAGCTGGAGATTCGTTTCTAAACAGTTGGAGGCTTCAAATCTAAATCCAAGATTTTTGGGAATTGTATCAGCAAATATAAGCTGCCACATTGGACTGAATCAATGGCCTACATATTGGGGCTCGGGCTCTCCCAAACAACTCTTGACTGTCTCATTAGCCTTTTGGGATTCTGTCCTTTCTTCTCGTTTCTTCTTCTCCCTGTAAGCAAGCATTATAACATTGCACCTCAAAACCAGAGCAAACATAAGTGCAATAAACGTCCAGCCATATCATAAAGCCTTTATCTAACCAATTACTACACCCCAGAGGTTCAGGGTCTGTCATAGAGTAACCCAGAATCGGTATAATAATTAAACACCTGGAATATTTAACATTTTGGTGGGTCTATGAGACAAGGAATTTATGCATGTGCCATGCTTTCTGATAATACGATTGTTTTTCAGATAGGCTCGGCTTTAATTTTTCTGAAAACTTTTCTTTCGCTGCACTTCTGCATAATGCTGTTTCTTAAGGAGGTTAAACTCCACAATTTTCGGCCTAAAACACCATTGTTGCAGCCACTGGGCAACAACTAATTGTTAAAATGAAGTAAAAACCTTTCCTTCAACATTCTTTTATTGCAGTCACTGACAAACGACACCACTTTGGTTGAGATCAAGTTAAAATGTAAAAGATTAAATTTAAAGGAGGTCTACTTTTTATGCTTACCTATCCACATACTCCTTTAGCAATTCCTTTGCTTGAACCAACTTTGAAAGCAAATTGCGATACACATCGAGGTCTCGGTCCACACTTCTCTTGTTGATATTTAATGCTGCACAAAGCTGTTCCACAAAAATTGCATATACATCTAAATCAATCAATCAAACTTCAAAATAACCAGATTTGTTCTGAAAGCAGAGCAGGCATAGTAAAAGTTTATAAAATTTCAAGAGTTCATTATCGTCTCAGAAAAGCATCTTAAATAAAGCTGCTTCAGCGAAATGGCAATATACTATTGTCCAACACAAAGCATACAGGAAAATTGTACAAAGTTGAGTAAGCCTACCATTGACAAATGTCTAATAAAAAATCCACCAACTCTTGATTTTGATTGTAGGTACAAAGCTTTATTCTTTTACATAAATAAAGATCCAGAATAGTTTTACTTTAGAAATTTTTAAGCTGAAATGGGAAGAAGAATAAGACATGTTGTGTAAAAACACTAAGGTCAAAATGAAAAGTTCAACATGTATAATTGATAATCATAGATTCGATTAGAATATGAGGTTTATTTACAAGATAAAAAAACTCAGCAATGTATGTATCTTCACAAAAGATATGTAGCCTGGTCATGAAACAACTCCACAACTTCAAATGGGTAGGAATTCAGTCAATTTGGAGATAACAATTCCTAGCACAATGGGTTTTCTTACGTCTTTATCCGTGAACCAAGACAAAGGGAAAGAAACAATGGAAGATGCTGCTTGATGTATTTTGAAAAATTATTAAAGCATTCCAATATACCTTGAACTTCAATTAATCACACATCAACTTAGTTTTAGCGGCCGATAATTAATTCTTTATTTTCCTTTTTGGTGCCGGGGTTTTCAGAACAGCTTAATAGGTTAGGACAATTGGTGCTTTGAATTGTACTTGGATGGATTGGAGGCTTTATTTTGTAACCATGAAAAGTGTTACCAAATCAAAGAAAAAGAAACAGAGATCAGCACAAAAAAGGTTGCAAAATCTAACCTTTTCCAATACTGTAGGTTCAGTTGCATTTGAAAGCTCAAGTAGACGAAATAACCCAACAGCAAAGAAACGACTGTAGCTGAAATTCCCACAAGCGGATCTTTCTGCAATGTTCTTTAATATTCCCTCAACTTCTCCTTCTCTAGATGGGAAGTCAAGTAATGAACTTGCAGTCTGTGCTCTAGCCCATTCTTCCAAATTTTTTGCATCAATTCTGCGGATAAAACTTTAAACATAAATTAACAAAATACCCCAATGTTTATCTTAGTAAGTAAACATCCTTCACGAATTCTTTTAACCAGAAAATGTTAATGTATGAAGTTGTATATTTTGTGTCCTCTAATGCATGGAGAAAATGCTATTTCTTCCAATTTCCTCTTCAAGATCAATCACATAATGTTCAACAACCAAAATAAGCCACACCAGGCATCCAGGCACTATATCATTATAACTTTTTCCTAGAGCTAGAACTGTTCTGATGTTGCCACAGTACTACATTTACCGTGATTCATCTGTCACCATGTATTGTCTTATTCTACCTAATAGTTCTTCCCTACATCATCAAAACAAGGACCTAAACTGCTGTATATAGACAAGCACAACCTTTTGAGTGCTTCAGACACAAAATACAATATCTTATACACAGCTAGACAATAAATTCCTAGTAGGGCTTGACCTATGTATTCCTAGAACCATAGTCTACACTAAATCATTAGCATGCTGATCTACGTTTGGTAGAAGATAAATATGAAATCATTGTCCAAAATGAAAAGAAAATCGAATGAAAATCATTTTAGTACAGAGCCCCTGCATTGAGTGAAGATCTATAAGTGCTCCTACAAATATTGTTTTCTAATTATATAACAAACATCTCATCATGATAGGTTCAAGAATTAGCTAACAATTCCATAATAACAGAAATATATGACAAGTTTTTATGCCTCACATAGCATGTAACGTCATAATTGTTTTTGGAGAGGTTAAGCACTTCATTTTTTTCTCTACACTTAAGTCAAAAATCGAAAACCAATAAACAATCTATATAAGACAAACGCATATAACTTGCCTATTCCTTGTGGCTGACTTTAGAGTATTCCTTATGAAATTAAGAAAGAAAAGTAAGCAAGGACACAGCTTAGACAAACCTGTACTGCTCTGGTTCCTCCTTCAAGGCCTTAATGTAAGCTTGAAAAATGGCATCCCGATCCTCATCACTCGGGTAACCTTCCATAAGTTGATCATATACAGTGACAAAACCAAGTGCAAAGACTGGATCATATTGGTATGTTCTCTTGTACCTCATCAGATGTTGCTGGACAATCAACTCCTGTAGAACGGTATTGTAGATACTTGGGATTGGCCTCTTATATGCTTTTAGAAAATCCAGTTTTGTTTCAGCCACAGTAGGCAAATCTATAAATCACAATTCAACAAATCAAATCACGACCCAGAAATTGTCATACCTTAAGAATGAAAAATTGAGTTAATGCAGACAAAAGTTATTCCCCTAAACCCGCCCACCCGCTCAATACAAATTCACCCAGTTGCAATACAAATCCACAATCATGAGGTGGGTCACTCAAAACTTGCTATAAACCCCATTTGCAATTGAATTTACATATCCACCGCTTCACGGAAACTAATGAAAACCACAGAATTTGATTGAAATGGGGAAGTTGGGAACAGTAAGTCGCCTGTAATAGAGGACATGCAGTTGACGACCATTCGAGATGCGGAAGCTTTAATTCCCATACAGTGACAAGCAAAGCCAGCACGAATAGGGGAACTCCCAGTAGCAGAAGCCAGAGAACTAGTCCATGAAGCAAATGCTCTTCTCTGGCTCGAAGAATGCACTATTGTCGACAGCGAGACTGAAGATAGAGCCGCCATTGTTGTAACAGGGGGGAGGAAGTGAAAAGTAACGTAGGATGAGAGAAATTTGCGGGAAAACGTAATCTAAGTCATGCCATGACGAGGATGTCGAGAGAGGGAGGACTGACTTTGGTTTTCTTATCCAGTAGTACAAGAAATTATGAGATAAAATAAATGAGATTTTTAATGTGGAAGCCAATAACTCAACGACAAGTGGCCATCTGCCGTCATTTTGATCTCATTTATTTCCAGTTTCTTAAAACGGATCAGGCAAGTTCCCATCAATCCGGGTTTGAGAGGTTGGTATATTTTGGTCCAATGGTGAAGTTATGGGTACGTCTTATTAGGGGAACAATATGCATCGTCTGATCTTGAGAGGCCTAGCAACCAAATTGACCAAGTGGACTTTCGAACAAGATTGAAGTCTTCTTCATTACAGCATAATTATTGGAGCTCACTCGAGAACACAACAAAAGAAACTTGTCTTAACGGTGGGTAAGAGAATTTTTATTGTCCATGTAGAAAAATAAGCATAGGCTTCACTTTATTTCATTGAAAATCTCCTAGGAATATGAACCCGAGTGTTGTTCCTTAAAAATAGACAAGTCTTGTTAGAACATGCGATATCTGATACCAGGCGAAAGTGGACTTTCATAGCAAGTGTGTTTGGAATCTGAATTCGGAAAGCCAAAAAAGGTCAAGGACCTCATGTTTCCATTTCCTTTTTGTTATCAGGGTGAGTTCATACAATGGCTCCTTTTTGTTTATACCCTAAGCACATGCTTTTGTTAGAAGACGTAGAGGAGAGGAGACAAAACAGAACGATGCTTCCGCTCGTAGATGCAGAAAAATATGTTAAAAAACCGGGTTGAGATCTGATCTTGACCGTAGCGGAATAATCATAAATTTTTTTCGTAATTTTTAATTTCTCGAAAACTAAAATCTATTTAATTATATAAAATGATCAATACAAATTATAATAAAACAGAAATTTAATTCGTTCCTTATTCCGAAACTTGATCTTTGTCTTGTCGTATTCTTCTAACTGTTTCCGAAACTAATCCGTCTCAACCATCGTAATCGCACAAGTGTCCGGCGTCTAACGGTATCCACAGAATAGGTTGAGAGAACTCTGTAACTCTTACAGAGAGGATTAAGCAAGAAGTGTTAGCTCCATAGAGCTTAAGCCTAATTATAATAAGCTTTAGACATTTTAGTAATTTAATTGAAATTATTTAATTTCTAATTAAATACCAATTATGTCCGTATAAGATTTAATATCTCATATTGATCCTTATTTATTAAATATCTCTTATTTAATCATAAAGTTTATCAAACTCTACAATTAAGTCCAACTTGATTAAATTAATTTTGCTCTCTTCAACCTATTCTATATGTGAGACCCATTAGGTTCCCAAATATATTGGCAATGATTATAAAATCTAATTTTACTTCATAATTAAAATTATATAAATTAAATCTCCTTTTAATTTATCTTTAATTCTCCAATTAAACAATTTATAATCATATATCAAGATTGACCTCTAGTAACGCATCATGACCACCTAAATATTTAGGAATGTCAAAGTGGTTTTGACTAACCTTTCCGTGCATAATTTTTTCATATAATTTAATCATTTCATCATACAATGTTCTAATTAGACATAGAGCATGAAATTAATGTCTACTCTATTTTGAGTTTAATCATATTAATTAGTTCTGCGCCATTAGCTATCGATTCAATAATGACATTTGTAAACTATTTATAAAGCATCATTTCACCTTAGCTAAGGATTTCTTGAATCAATACTAATCGAGAACAACGAAACATTCTCCCTAATTACTTTAGGGTGATGAATCATATTTTGATCACTCAACTATCTCCATATAGTTCATGCTACATCCAATGACTATCGATTAAATGACCTATGATTAAATAAATCATAAGTAGTATCAAAACATAGTAATCCCCATACAAGATAACTTTGATGACCTCAAGTCCAATGATCACTTATATAATCATCACAATGAGAATTCTATAGACATACAAGTGATGTTCCAAATGAGTTTCTCATATCGGGTCTATTTAGCCTATGAGATCGACTACTTTCTTCATAAGAAAAACCAAAACGTGTGCTAGTCTTTTTATATTCTATTAATGTCTAATCTTAATAGAACAATGACGAGGAATATTTAGGAATAATACATAAATGCAATATGAATCTCATAATATATTCTCATTATAATTTCATTTGCAATGTACAAATTTTCCATGGACTTTATCATATACATTTAAACATGTACAAGATAAAGAATGCTTTTAAATAATTTTTCACTAAACTACAACTAAAGCGATTGGCTGTAGAGCATAAAACAACAATTTCCTACTTGCGCTAAGCCAATCGTTTAAGTATCTCATACCATATCACCATATGACAATTATTCTACTACTGGGGCAATGGCTTAATGAGAGAATTCTACAAGATTCTCTATGGTGAGCATTTGATTAAATCTTACAACTCCCATCTTAATTATCATCATAGTTAAGAAAATTTGCCTAAACACATTCTTGGATCTTTAATAAGACATTAGCTCCTTATGCATGCCCATTGACTCTAATGTTCTACAGTACATTACTGTCTTGAACAATGCAAAGAAACTATATCAAGTTCACTAAAGAACTTGTTGAT
>JANKOE010000009.1:18866445-18878605 GCA_026284465.1 Erythroxylum citrifolium | reverse complement strand
AGTGAATGCAATGAAATCTATCAGTCTAACCCAATATTACCATAATACCCTTTGCTACCAGTAACGGGATGTTACATCAACTCCCCTTCTTGTGTATTTGATTATCATTATACTAACGTGTGATTCACTTCATCGATTATGCATATTTTGTATTTGAAGTTAGATTTTGTAAAAGCAAGACTTTAGATGCATTTCAAGAACTATTGGGTTTTTCATCTTTTGTATTTTGGATTTTGATACTTATGACGTAATGTGGCTTGGGATACTATTAAAGTTTTGTAAACATTTATCTTATGATGTTAATGAAATATGAATTGTGTATGGATGATATGAGTTGAGTTGGAATTAGATGTAATTAAAGAAGCTATCCACTTGAGTTGATGAACTTTGAACATAAATTGTTGTTATATATATATATAAGTGAGATACTATGGAAAAGAAAGATAGGAATGTTATGAATCATGAGAGGTTGTTGAATATGAAGAGTCAAATGAATTGAGGTTGAGAGTTTGATGAATTCCAATTGGTTGTTGAATTGTTATGAATGATGTTGTAATAGAGGAAGTGAAGTTGGGATAATTTCAAGTTTTTCATGAGGGTAAAATGTGTATTCTAACTTACAAGGAAAAACTAAATAGATCTAGATAGAATTATCCAAAGTTGTCTTCATGAAAGTTGTAGCTCATCCTCTTAGCTTTCCAACAATATAAATTATGCAACTTTTGGATATCGTAGTTGAGAGATATGATTGTTTGAGTAGGTGATGTTGCATAGGATGTGCATCCCGAATAATTAGAGTATATGAAGTGAAATCGCACTAGAAAGAGTTGAATTTGGGAAGATTATGAGTAAAAGAGATGTTAGGATAGATTTAGGATACATTGGAGGGATCTTAGAGGGTGGAAATTTTTGTTAAACCCGAAGGTTACACGGTCAGGCCGTGTAAAAATCTCACTGGCCGTGTATTCCTGATGCTGAAAAACTGCCAGACCCGAAAGTTACATGGTTTGCCCGTATGGGTTCACACGGCCCATGTTTTGACCCTCCAAATGAAAAAATCTCGCTTTGAGTTCTTCACAAAAGTTGTAGTCTAGAAGTCCTCTTCGAAACCATGTAAAGAGAACCTTGATCTGATATCTGTAGTGAAAGGTGTGCTATTTGTACCGAGATAGGTACAAAGTGATTGAGGACATGAGCATGATTGATTGTTTTGGCCATAACTTTATAACCCGACCTCCAAATGAAGTGACTCTTGAAGCATTGGATTCCCAACACATTTTTCTACCTTTCTAAAAAAAATTGATAGCCATTGGTATTGAATTCAAAAATATTGATGGAAAGGAAGTGAGGTTATATTGAAATAACCGTACAAGGAAACCCGCTCACGCTTTTTGACTCTGGATTGTTAGGCTTTGGAAGCTCACGTTTCATGATTCTGCAAGTGTTGGATTTCGGAAACAAGCGGGATCCAGCAGTTGATAAGGAGTAATGAAGAAGATCACGTTTTATGAATCAGCAAGAGTTGGATTTCGGAAACAAGCGGGATCCAACATATTTGGTATTAGAGCAAGAGTTGGATTCCGGAAACAAGCAGGATCTAACATGTTTGGTATCAGAGCAAACGGTTGGGCTCCAAAAATGGGGTCTAATAGTTGTGATATCAGAGAAAGAGTTGGGTTCTGGAAACAAGCGGGATCCAATAACAGTGGTATCAGAGCATAGCAATCGCCATACAAGATAACTTTGATGATCTTAAGTCAAAGGATCATTTATACAATCATCACAATGAGAATTCCATAGACATACAATAATGTTCCAAATGGATTTCTCATATCGGGTCTGTTCAGTGAACTTGTTCTCTAGCAAGCACCCACACATTTGTTTAAGTATCTCTATGCTTTAGCCTATGAGATCGACTACTTCCTTCATAAAGAAAAACAAAACGTATGCTAGTGTTTTTACGTTCTATTAATGTCCAATCTTAATAGAGCAATGACTAGGAACATTTAGGAATAATACATAAATGCAATATGAATCTCATAATTATAATGTCATTATAATTTCATTTGTAATGTATAATTATCCTATGGACTTTATCATATACATCTAAATATGTACAAAATAAAAATTGCCTTTAAATAATTTGTCATTAAACTACAATCAAAGCGATTAGCTGTAGGGCATAAAACAACAAAAATGGTGCTTCCGTGATGCAGCAAAGAGGAGACACAGTGGAGTTGAAACACAAATGAATAGGGTAATGGGTAATGGGAATTTGGGTTATTAGGTATGATTACGGGTCATTTAGATTGGCTTATGGTATGCTTATTTGGTAGTATTGTTTTAGGTAGTTGTCTGCATTTCATTAATAACAAAGATTCTGTTAGTCAAATCAATAAATTCTTAAAGGAACTAACATTTTGAACTAAAATTTTAAAGTTATAAAAGGTTGGTCACATAATTAAAAAAATTTAAAAGCTTGTGAACTAAATTGAAAAAAATCCTAAAAGATTGGGAACTTTAGAATTGATTATCCCTACAAAAAGAAAAAAAAACACATTAACGTTGAGAGCATAGATAACAACGAGTTGAGTGAATCCGACTTGATCCTTCTAATAAACGATTAGTGTAGGTTTAGATGTCATTTTTATTTCACTCTTCAAAATGACATCATATTAGTTCTGAATTTCTTAAACTTATAAATCGAAATGATATTATTTTGAAAAGTTAAACCAAGATGACATCATTTTAAACAAGAAGTTTGGATAGTTTGAGTTGAGTTTCGAGTTGATCTTCTAGGCCTGGACCCAAGTCTGGCTTAAAATTTATTCAATCTAACCTAATTTGTTGATTTTGGATCAGATTGAACCAAACTTAGTTTACCAAACCTAGTTGAGATAACATTAATGTTAATGCCACCTAGTACTAACTTGCTATATAGAAAATGGCGAGACATATCCAAATCATCTTATCTAATATAATTCAATTATTATTTGAGACCTATTCAAATAATCTCATATAATATAATACCAATCGTTATTATCATAATGTGGAGCCTTCACTAAGAGCAAATGATAATTTTTGATTGGCTTTTATCCTTTTTCAAATGTTTTCTCTCAATGATAGATAAACAATACAAAATGGTTAAATATTGGAGGTTATTTTTGGCTTGGCAATCCCTATGCGTAAGTTGATTGCTTTTATAACTTAAAAGATTTTTAGCAAGCAATTTAGAACTTGTGGCTTATTCTTTGTATGGCGGAAAGTATAACATTGTGTTTATAATGACTTGTCTAATATTTAAATTATTATATGCCTTAAACTCTCCAATATATTATGTTTATTTTAAAATTTTTGGATATACATTCTCCTTCCTTTTAATATGTTTTAACATCATGCTTCAATCGTTGATATTTGAACGATACTTGAGACAAATATTACTCATTACTTTGTTTATCGTGGATTCTTTCGAGACATCATTCGAGTGATTCTTTTTTTTTTATACGAGGGAAAAAAAAACAAAGGACTAACTCCTAGAGATGAAGCCCCCACGAAGGGATCTTGGATAAAGGGTGCCTTGCACGTCTTGGTGAAGTTCATCCAAAAGACTCCAGGGCGTCTCCCGAGGAATATGCAGTCCCGGCGGGGAAGTTGAAGCGAGATAAGCCAAATGATCCACATACTGGTTACCTTCGCGAGGCATATGATCAATGTGAACTGACCACTCCCGACGAATTAACTCGCGGATACCTGCCACAAGAGTAGAATGCTCAGTTAGATCCTGAAATGAAGATGAAAGAATATTAATTACCTCAAAGGAGTGCACCCCCAGTTGCACG
The DNA here is from genome assembly GCA_026284465.1 of Erythroxylum citrifolium. NCBI lineage: Eukaryota > Viridiplantae > Streptophyta > Magnoliopsida > Malpighiales > Erythroxylaceae > Erythroxylum > Erythroxylum citrifolium. Next base: position 18,874,766 of record JANKOE010000009.1, on the reverse strand, counting down.
CGGCGATAACCCCACTCCCAAGCCAACAGCAACTCAGAATACACCCCGCAAAGTTCAGCCATGATAGGAGAACCAATGCCTAACTGCTGTAAGAACCCGCCACACCAGTGCCCTTGCCAGTTGCGGAGGAGACCGCTCGCAGATGCAATATTAGAGCCAACTTTCACAGACCCATCCGTATTAAACTTGACCCACCCTTCGAGCGGTGGAATCCAGCCGACTAAAGAACCCAAAGACAGCCCTGAGACTCATTCGAGTGATTCTATTAGTGTTTTAAGTTGCATTTCCTTATTCCACTTTCTTGGCTTGTGTTATTCATATTGTAGATACGTTGTTTTCTTCATTTTTATTAAACTTGTACTTTTGTAAAATTATTCAAAAATAAAAACAATACAAATTATTAATTAAATACTTTATTTGATTGCTAGTTTCATTTATCTTTTACTCGCATTAAAATTATTTTTCTTTTTGTGTTTTAAAGCTTTTATTTAATTTTTTTTACCTAATTCGTTTTTAATAGGTTTTGTTTTGTTATGAAATAATTAATTTTATGAAGTGTTGCTTTTTAAGCATCATTTGTGTTTTATAAGTTTTATGTCAATTTTGAGGAATAATTAAATTTTAATTTAGAATTGCAGATTAAAAATTTTGGACTTAATAATGGAAGATAAATAATCGAATTGCAAAATGATGGGGACTAGGGCATAAAATAAAAAAAAGGAAAAAGGATGATTAGGGAAACAAAAAAGCTGGTCTGATATGTAACTTACAGTCTTTCTATTATCTAACCTAACAAATTATAGTATTTAAGACAAATCAAATGTTAAATTATAACAATAAAGTAAAATATATCAACACAATTAACTAACTAGAATGAAGATTAAACTAAGAAATAATTAAGAAAAACATTGGTATCAGATTTCGAATCCCCCTGTAACTTTTTATACAATCATGATTTTACTAATCAATTTAATCTTTAGTTCATTAGACAATGAAAATTCCTATCCTATGTTAATATATTTCTTAAGACTATTAACAACTAAGATTGGTTGATTAACGGAAACCTCTTTCTAGTTTAAATCCATAAGATTGCATTAATCGATTTGTGAATTTCACTATTAAGTTTGACACTAATTAGTAAGATTTATGGTGACCTATCTCTAAGTTTGTATGTAACTCTTTTCAATTATGGTAGATCTATTCGTATAAAATGATTTCTTAATTTTAATCATATGAAACAATACACTAGCATTATTACTTCAAGAATAATTAATATCACATAACTGAATCCCATTGAAACTGAATAATAAATTAAGTTAACATAAAATTATTATAAGGTCTATTTCAGGATTCATCTAATCCAAGCACCAACAAAAGTTTAGCTCATAATCATAACATCAAGAATAAAGTAAAATAGGAAATTAAAATAACTATGATGAGATCCCTTTTAATCTTTAAGAAATTCACTTTAGACTGATGAAAATCCACTATAATATGTTTCCTTGCTTTTCTTCGTTCACTCTTTCATTATAGGAATATGTCCTTTCTTAAGCCCATTAGGCCTCATGCAAACCATTTTCTACTTCCTCTCATTTTCTCTGTTTTATCCATTTATAGCTCGATTTTGGAATTTTAGAGTGGACGTGCTCAATCTTACTTCATTCTTCGAAAATTGTGAAGAAGCATAGTATAGGGAGCTACACGGGCAACCACACAGCTGCGTAGACATGGGCAACCACAAAAATAACTTCAATTCTTTTGTTTTTAGTCTTGTTTTTACCCTAATTCTTCTCCTTTTTATCCACAAGGCAGATAAGACCTAAAAATATAATAGAATCAAAATAAGTACCATAAACAATAAGAAACTCTCAAATAAATAAGTTAAATGTATTAAGTATAGGACTGGAAATCTATTATATTTAGCATTTATCACACTCTCCCAAAAATAAGCGTTTGCTTGTTTTTAAGGAAATTAATTTCATTATTCTCAACTTAATAAGAAACAACTTTGGAAACAGGTACGGAGCCAGACTCAACTCTAAGGGAGGACTGGGGCCAACATCTAAATGCAAAAATTTTAATAGGGGACCACTTATATTTAAAGGAGGGGCCACTTATATTTGTAATTTTAAAAATTGTAATTATATAAGTAATTTTTTTAAAAAAAATATTTGAAAGGGGGGGCCATGGCCCCCCTCCCATTAAACATGGCTCCGTCCCTGTTTGGAAAAGAATTAAATAAAAACTATATCCATCAAGATTTTTCGGTATTCATTTAATTGCAAAGTTCATTGAAATGTTAAGCATTTAGTTACATTCATTGAATTATAAATCAATCCAATTCAATCCAAAATTATTCAAATTTTAACTCAATTCACAAAATTCCACTTAATGCATAAAGTAAACATACATAAGAAAAATGCTAAAACCTTTCACTTTCATACCCTTTATTAAAACCAAACACTAAATTTAAATACTTTAAGAGCATTTAGAATCTTGTTTAAAAAGTCACCTAGCCTTTTGACACAAGAGTAAACATCTTTTCATTAATGCTCTCGGTTACTCAACTAGGTTACTTTATGACTACTAGTATCACTCTTTACTTTGACCTTTTTATGGTACAAAGCCAGAGGAGTGAAATTATTTATGCTCATTTTTGCACATACTACTATATTTTTCTTTTCTTTTTATATATATAAGGTAATAAAAATGATAAAAAATAATTCACATTTAACTCAATGCATGTACAAATAATGAATAAAGTACCATAATGCAAATCAAGTATCCATTCTCAAAACTAAGGAACTAAATTAAAACTAACTTAATCATTAAAACTCATAACTATTTGCCTAAACAAATTAAATCACAGTCACAATCAAACTCATAATGAATCATCTTGATCAACATTCTATTTAAAAAATTTCATGAATTATTCATTATTGGGCTAATTATAACAAAATTAACAAACTTGAGTACTAATTCCTTCTCTACACTTAAGTTGTACACTGAGGAATGTACAAAGCAATGGAAAATATTAATAATGAAGGGGTGAGGATAACTTATACTCCCTTAATAAAAAAAGATTTCCATTCTTGTCCAATGTCATCAACATCCATCCATTATTGGTGAAATCTTTTCTACTCTAAAGTAAGCGTTAATATTACCTTTATAACTTGTGAAACTGTATCAAATCTTAAGTAACAAAATTAGGACCATCAAATTAAAACTATAAAAATAACAAAATTTGAATTTGATCTCATAGTTTTTCTCTAAAAGTTGCCCCAAACATAATATATTATTTTCATATTGGGAATATGGTATACATTATAAGTAAATTTATGCTTACCATTATTTAGGAGGATAAGAATGTTACCTCTTCCTTTTACTACAACTCTAGAGCCATTTTCAAACATCACAACCCTTGTATACTTTTATCAAGCTAAAAAAACATGTCTCGACTTTCACTTATATGGTTGCTTGCTCCTATGTTAAGGTAAAATGTGCTATCTTCTTTTTTTTCTTCCTTACATTATGCCATTAATAAGGTGAGCTCCTTTTTTGGTGATGAATTTTTACAAAGTTCACCTTCTCATTAACATTTTGTCTTTGCTCAAATATTCAAATATTTGATTATTTTTATATTAAAAAAGATTAAATCCTAATGGGTAGGGAAAGGAATAATTTATATAATTTATAATTTAATCCATTACATGCATCACATAATTGAGTGAATGATCAAGATTATTTAGTTATTAATTAATTTTAAACTTAATTAGTTAACCAAATAATAAGTAATATAGTAATAGGGGGAATGCCACCACCTATGATTGTTTTTCTTCATCAGTCTTACGTCCATCCACCTTGATTGTAATATGCAACTCTTTGTTAGCTTTTTCCTTGAAATTCTTATCTTCATCGCTCAAAAAAATCAACATCGATAGTTGCGTCTTTATTTTCTTGATTGCTATTTTAGTATTCAGTGATTACATGGAATATTTCATAAAGTTTTACATCCTCAATAACTATGAAACAAATGTAGAAAAGCTCATTCTCATAATAAGCTGAATCTCATCAAACTGATTGCACCTGAACAACTTAACAAAATTTGTACCTCTTTTCTTCCTTCACTATCTTTATGCTTTTATCCTTTCTGGCTTTTTAGGCTAGCTCATTTTTTCACATTAAGTAGGCAAAGTTAAAAGGAATAACATATCTAAAAATACAAAAAAGAAGGATTTAATGGAAATAATATAAAATAATAAAAGAGATAACTCTAGATAGATGGTGATGGTTAAGTGCTTGCTAGTTAACCTAATAAACTTGTGCCATTGATGGCAAACCAATTACTCAATGTCTTGATCAAATGACTCATGGATATAATTTTCATGCACCCAAACATGTGTTAGAAAAATAAACTTGACTTTTATGCCCAAAAGTGTTAGTCTCAATCCATTATCTTTTTAAATTATGATCCACAATTGTTCCATTATTTATAGTCTACAATCTAGAATTATCTAGTGGTTAGAAGTTAGGTGGATATATTATATTCAATGATGGATGTTCAAAGAAGTAGTAAATATAAGTAGATCGAAGTTAAGTTTAGAAGTCTCCCATGACTCCTCTAAATAGAGAATTAGTCTTAGATTAAGTGGAATTAGTCTCAGATTAAGTCAAACCAAAAACTAAGAAGAGTCTATAATAACAAGCGGCCTTTACTCTAGGTCCTTTCCCACTCCACTTTCCCAAATTCCTCTTCCAATATCCTTAATCCAATAAAGTGGTATCATTGAAGCCTAATTGTTTTAATTATAAAAAAGGATGGAAAATAAAATGTTTCCCATCTATTTCGCTTAGCTCACTAAAGACAACTATGAGATTGGTGTATTCACATGAAGGCTCTACTAGACTCTCATAATATACGAGAAATGGTAAAGAAAGGTTTCGAGGAACCTTAGAATGAGGCTTCTCTAAGTCCTTCCAAAGGGAGGTTCTGTATAAGGCTAAAAGGAGGGTCAACAAACCTTTACTCTCATCCACCAGTGCTTAAATGATGTCGAGTTCAAGAAAGTTACAAATGCAACAAATTTAACAAAGGTACATGAGATTCTTCAAAACGCTCATAAAGGCATTGATAAAGTAAAGAAGGTACATTTGTAAACTATTTGTCGTGAGTTTGATTATCTTAATATGAAAGAATTTGAATCCATTTCGGATTATTGTAGTCGATTATTGATCATTGTTAATGAAATGAAAAAAATGGAGAAGCCTTTAACGATACATGAGTAATAGAGACAATTATTTGATCTTTAAGGGAAAGAAACCATATAAGTGAAAGTCGAGACATGTTCTTTGAGCTTGATAAAAGAATACAAGGATTGTGGCATTTTAAAATGGATCTAGAGTTATACTAAAAGGAATAGATAAGATTCTTATCCTTCTAAATGATGGTAAGCATAAATTTATTTATGAGGTCTACTATATTCCTAATATGAAAAATAATTTCTTATGTTTGGGGAAACTTTTAGAGAAAAAAATATGAGATCAAATTCATAAATAGAAATTCCAAGATAATGAATGAGAGTAAAAAATAACAATCAAAATGCAAATGGAAAGAAATAGATTATTCTCCTTAAATATTCAAGATGATGTTGTTAAGTGCCTATATGCATCTTAAAGGAGGATTCTTCTTTTTAGCACTTGAGGTTTGGTCATATAAATTTTAATAACTTAAATTTGCTGTGAAAGGTTTGCCTTCCAATGATCATCCTAACCAACTATATGAAGGATGTCTCCTTAGAAAAAAAACTAGGAAAAAGCTTCTTGAAAGAAGCTATATCAAAAGTAAAGAAGTCATCAGAGCTCGTCCATATAGATATTTGTGGACCAATAAATCCAAGTTCTCATATCAAAATATATTCTTTCTACTCTTCATTGATGATTTTATCCATAAAATTTAGGTTTATTTTCTTACAAGTACAGAGGCATTTGTCATGTTCAAGAAGTTCAACGCTGTTATAGAAAAGGGTAGTGGACATGAAATTAAAGCCATAAGACTTGACAAGTATTATGAATTCAACAACTATTATGAAGATAACGAGATACATCATACTTTAATTATTTCAAGTTCTCGATAACAAAATGACATAGTTGAAAAACAAAATAGAACAATTCTTGACCTAGTATAAAACGTCATATATAATGAAAAGCAAGAAAATGTTAAAAGAGTTATTGGTTAAAATATGATTTGTATAACATATTTATCCAACACGATTGTCTCCAAAAGTCTTTCGAAATTACTCTAATAGAAGTATGGAATAGAAGAAAACCAAATGAAAAGTACTTGCAAGTCTTTGGAAGCATAACTTATTCCTATATTTTGGACAAAAGGTGTACCAAATTTGTTGACAAAAGTTGAAACCTATTCTTCATCAGCTATAACAACGTGTCTAAAGGTTACAAGCTTTATAATCCGGTTAATTAAAAAGATCATTATAAGAAGAGATGTTGAGTTTGATGAGGAAGCTTAATGGAATTGGAGTATTAACGAGAATAAAGATTGTGATTTCTTTCTCATCTTTAGAAAAGTAGTAGAATATAATCAACCACTTGAAAAATCACTAGTCCACCATCAACTCCTACTTCATCATAAGTTCAAGATCCTTCATCAAGCTCTTGTTCTAATGAAGAAGTCCAATGTTATTGAAGTTGTTAGGTTTCGATTATGCATCACATGCATCACATATCAGAAAATATGCAACAAAAAATAAAATGAAACCTAGAAAATACATGATAAGTGCGTAACTAGTTATGAAATAATTCTATAACACTTAGTGATTATTGACATGAAGTTGCTTAAGATACTCATTTTGACTCATATGTGATTTTAGGCACAATTAGGAAGCAAAGAAGTTAAAATGAATTGGAGACACGATATTTGAGCCATTTTCTGAAGATTAATATTCACTTATCTTCATAGAGCAAGAAGAAGAAATTTAGAGCAAGAAGAAAACAAATTCAGCCTAATAGAAGTGGAACCATAACAACTGAAAAAAAAGTTAGATAAAGAAAAATAACAAAACGACAGTGGAAATAAAGAAAAATGCCAAGAAGCAAATGAGAAGGCAATGTCCAAGGAGCTGCATAAAACTATGCAACAGAAGACTAGAACGCCAAGGCCAAAACAACAGTGTAGCAAATTGGGATGCTAGAGCCAAAACACATGCAGATTAGATGTTTGTGTTTAATACAGATGTTGTGCATTAACCATGGCATGGGATGCGTGATATGTTTTAATTATTGATATATTTAATTATTTACACTTAGTGATTAATGATACAAAAATGATTAAGATACTCACTTTAATTCATATTTGATTTTAGGTACAAGTTGGGAGCAAAGAAATTAAAGTGAGTCAGAAGCATTACATTTGGGTTGTTTTCGAAGAGTTATTTTTGTTTGTTTTCATGGAGTGAGACAAAGAAAATTTAAAAGAAAAAAATAAATAAAGACATGAAGAAAAGAGCGTGAAGGAGCAAGGTTATAGAGAGGAGCAAATTAAAATCGTCTCATAAGAAGCCAAAAACAACGCAGCTTGGAACAACAATATGAAGGAGCAATAAAATGGGCAGAGAGGATAAATCAAGGAGGAAGCAACCAATGCAGCATTTTTGGAGAGTGTAAAGCTACAAAGGAAGAGGGGACCCAATAGCAAAACGCAAGAAACAAATATATAGTGCGACAGGAACAGTGCGGGCGGGACTGAGGATGCTGTGCATTTTATTAAAAACGCACAGTAAAAGGAGCAGAGAGGATTTAAAGGGGGAGACATTTTAATTGTCTAATAACTGCTACAGGAACGAGGAATAAAACAAGCATAGTGGAGGAGAGGCATAGGCAGGCGGCGCAACAGCAGACGAACGCAGGCGTGGCTGGTGGCTGCGGCTTGTAGCTGGGGCACTGGCGTGGAGTCTAAAGCGCAAGATGAGAAGCTGCAGTAGATGCGAGATTGGAGAGGCGTGAGCAGTGAATGGTGCTTAAACTCTAACATTAAATTGTCTTGTCGATGAACAATAAATTTGCGAGGAGCTTGCGATAGTGAGAAGAAACAAAGGGGTATTTAAGTAGGGACATTGGATGGGGTTGAGGCAATTTATCGGGAAAGACCCATGAAGAGCTAGGCATCCCGACGTCGGTTCAGAGGTAACATCGACGCCGACGATCCTGGTTAAGTAATTTTATTATTAATTTGTTATTTCTTTCTCTCATTAGGAATTGATTGTGTTATCCTATTTTAATTGATTTGGGTATTGTGTATGGATAAT
>JANKOE010000009.1:18835680-18855447 GCA_026284465.1 Erythroxylum citrifolium | reverse complement strand
TCCAAAATCACAAATCCTCTACTTCCTTTCACCACCCACGTTCACCATCCTCTTAAGGGGGAAGGTTTATGCTAGGCTTTTTTAGGTGAGTTAAAGGAAGAGAAAGCAAAGTGGAAGGAGGAGGAAAAGATAAGCAAACTATAAAACCACCAAAGAAGAGAAGGACCTACGAAGATGATGGTTAAGAGCCCAAATGAACACCAAAACTCTTAAAAAGAAGAAGTATCGTGGAAGGCTTTCAAAGGTTAGGTTATTTAAATAAAAACTTAGTATAAGACATAGTTAGGCAAGTGACAAGTGTCACTTGCCACATGTCTTATTTTTAGGCACTCTTTTATTTCCTTTCCAATAACAATTCAATTTCTACTCCAATTTTTCCCCAAAATTGCAATGACTCAAATCAATAATTCCTAAAATCATGTATCTAATTTCCAGTGCCATTGGACAGTAATTTCTACTACCGGTAAACAATCAATTTGCCACTAGACATTTTTCCTAGTCCGAAAAAGTACCCCGAAAATTCTAGAAAAATTTCTAAAATTCTCCAAAAATTCAAAACTCACAAAGACCCACTCCAATTAACTTTTCAAACACAAAAATCACATCTTTCACAAAAATCACATTAAAATATCGTGAAATGTCGTGAATGCATGTACCGTCATTTACATATTCAAAAGTCACTATTTACGTGTATGTGTGTGCATGAATATGCCAAAACAATTTTAAACACTCATAACCCATTCCAAATGACTATTCTATCCTTCCCATCGGTGATGGGATGTTACAGTCTTTCCCGATAAATTGCTACTTTCACTTGCTACTTTCATTTTGTTATCTTCGTCATTGTCACTAAAAGACCTAACCCTACAACCTTTGATTGATGATGATCATGTGATATTAGAAAGCTAGGGTTCATGCAATTTTGAAGAGTTTGGAGTTTTACCAAGTAAGTAACATGTAAATTCTCATGGGTTGTATGAATATGAAACAAATATGGTGATTAATTGATAGTAAATGAAAATGAGACTAGTTGTCATTATTCATGTGTATTGTGGGTAAAGAAATGAACACTTTGATGTCTTGTTTTTGAGTTTATGATGATTAATATTTCATAAGTTGTTGTAGAGATGAGTTTGAAACAGAAAGATCATTGAAAATGGTGTAGAAAAAGGTGCAGAACAATTTGATAGGCAAATGGGTGTTTTATGTTCTGTTTTCACTGTTTATTTATGTGGAGTTCTATGGATGTCATGAAAATGAATTAAAGTGAGTTAGAGTTAAAGAAAAGGCTAGTGTATTGTCTTGAAATGGGAAGAATTGAAATGATAAGTTAGCGATGAAATGAAGGTGTTAAAGAAGATGAACATGTGTAGAAAATATGATGAATGTGTGTATATGATATGTTCTATTTTTGATGTTTATAATCAATCATAGATTTTGATTTGTTTTTGAATGATTTGAGCTGAAATGGAAGTAGGAATGAAGAAAGGAAACATTAGGTAGTGCATGATCATGCACAAGCATGATCGTGATAGAGAGAAAAGCCATAAGGTAGTGCACGATTGTGCATAAGCATGATCATGATAGAGAGGAAACCTTAGCGAAGTTGCACGATCGTGACAGAGAGGGGAAATTAGGTAGTGCATGATCGTGGCGGACAGCAGAAATCAGGTAGTGCACGATGATAGAGAGGAGAAATCTGGTAGTGCCCAATCGTGTACAAGCACGATTGTGACAGAGACGAATCAACAGGAAGTGCATGATTGTGCATAAGTATGATCGTGACAGTGAAGGTGCAATGCTTTTTTACAATTTTAAACACCCTTCACTCTTTTGACTATAACCTTTTCTCCAGACTTCCGATTGAATTGAAATTTGAACCACAAACTCCTAACACATTTTTCTTCTTCTCCACCAAGTTTCATGGTCATATTAATTTACTAGGAAAGGATTAATATCGGTTGATTAATGAGTTTAGGATGAAAATGATGAAGTTTGCTGGAATTTGTTAAATGGAGTGTTTTCACTAAACAAGCATCTGTATTTTGGCCATATCTTGACCTGTAGGCATCTAAATGGAATTAATTTAAGTATATATTATACTATAGACATATGGATACGAAGTTCATGAAGGAATCGAATTTTAATTATGTCTATAAGAGTTTCAAATTTTGGCTTGAAATTGAGTATTGTGTATTGTCATGGTTTAAGAATAGTCTGAAGTTTTTTTAGTATAACTTGTAAAATACTAAATCGAATTGTATGAACTTTAGTTCATTAGAAACTTAAGACATAGAGGAACAGTGTTTATAAGAATGTGTTGCCTAAATACTTCATTTTTCTTGGCATAATGATCATGCAATTTGACCCAAAAATCTATTTTGAGAAAAGATCGAATGATTGATTGATGATGTTTTAACTTAGTGAAAGAATTGTTTATATCAAAATACTAAAGGCATGAGTATAATTGGAATTAATATTTTCATATGATAGTAGTTGTGATTCGAAAGAGTTAAGTAATATGTATTAATTAAAGGTGAATGAGAATTGGGTATTACGAGAGCATATACTGCTAGGAAAGAAATGACGAGTAATTGAATTATGATATTAGATTAACCAAGTATTCTTGAGATGTAAACCTAAGAATAAGCTATACATATACAAATGATAAGATTTGAATGATCATGAGATGTGAATAAAGGAAACATACCCAGGATTGTCATTGAGCATCATTTCCTATTAGTAGTATATCATCTATGTATAACACAAGGAATATGATTGCAGTCCCATTAACCTTCTTATACATACAAGTTTTATCTGGATTTTGTGAGAAACCAAACTTGTTGATTGTCTCATCAAATCGGATATTCCAACTCCTAAAAGCTTGCTTCAATCCATAAATAGAAATTTGAAGTTTGCATACCTTTTCACCATCTTTGGATATGAAACCATCGGGTTGTGTCGTGTACACATCCTTGATTAGGTTTCCATTAAGGAAAGTTATTTTCACATCCATTTGCTAGATCTCATAATCATAATGAGCAACAATGGTCAGGAGTATCCTAATGGATTTAAGCATGGCCACTGAGCTAAATGTTTTGTCATAGTCAACTCTTTGTCTTTAATAATAACCTTTAGCTACAAGCCTAACTTTATAGGTAACTACATTATCATCTATGTAGGTTTTCTTCTTGAAAACCCATTTGCACCCTATGGGTTTTATCCTCTCCATTTGCACCCTATAGGTTTTATCCTTTCGGGTGGGTTAACCAAAGTCCATATTTGGTTTTCATACATGGAATCCATTTCAAATTTCATGGCTTGAAGCCATTTGTTAGATTCTGAACTCTTCATAGCTTCTTCATAGGTAGTAGGCTCATCATCTTCTATAAGTAATACGCTATTGTGTTCACTTATAAGAAATCTATCTCTCTAGAATATGATGTATCCTACTTGACTTACAAACTTTTTGTGTGTCAGAAGATTGAACTATTGTTTCGTCAGTATAAAGAATAGTCTTAGGTTCAAGTAGTTGATCTGCATCTATTTTAGCATCTTGAACTTCCTTAAGTTCAATTTTGCTCCGACTGATTTCTTTTAGAGGAAACTCTTTCTCTAAAAAGATAGTATGCTTTGAACAAACACCTTTTGTTCCAAAATATTGTAGAACTAATATCCTATCATTTCTTTAGGATATCCTACAAAAAGACACTTGTCAGATTTAGTTTCTATATTATCTGACTGAATTCACTTCACATATGCCAGACAACCCCAAACTTTTACATATGAAAGATAAAGTTTCTTGTTAGTCTATATCTCATATGGAGTAACATCAATTAACTTTGAAGGGACTCTATTTAACACATAAACAACAGTCTCGAGTGCATTGCCCCAAAAGGATTTTGCCAGATTTGCTATGCTTATCATTGACCTCAATATGTCCGACAAAGTTCGGTTTCTGCTTTCTACCACAACATTGTGTTGCGGCATGTAAGGTGGAGTCCACTGGGATAATATCCCATATCTTTGAGATAATTTAGAAACTCTTGGTTTAAAGTATTTACCACCTCAATCTGATCGAAATGTTTTAATACTTCTGCCTAGCTACTTCTCTACCTCATTTCTGAGTTCTTTGAACTTTTCAAAGGCTTTGTATCACAGAAGATACACATACCTATATCTTGAATAATCATCGATAAAGGTAATGAGGTATATGAACCATCTTTGGCATGTATGAACATCAAACCACACACATCTAAATGTATTAGGTCTAATAACCCAGTAGTTCGTTCACCTTTTCCCTTAAAGGGTAACTTTGTCATCTTGCCTAATAAGCAAAATTCACATGTTTCATATTCTTCATAATCAAATGACCCTAAGCTATCATACATGTGTAGTTTTGTCATGTGTCTCTCACCTATACAAGGCAACAATGCCATAAATACGATGATTTCACATTATCTCTTTTTAGTCTTTTATTGTACTTGATATTTAAAACTGGATTGGACATATCTAATATGTATATTTCATTGCATAATGTACCCATAACATAAAGCATACCATTTAAACTAATAGAAAAACCATTATTACTAAATTTTAACTGGAAATTAACTTTATTAAGACTAGAAACTGAAATAATATTCTTAGTCAATATAGGTACATAAAAATAATCATCAAATTCTATTACAAGCCCACTAGGGAGTGTTAATATATAAGTTCCTACGACTAATGCAGCAACTCTTTCTCCATTGCCCACATGCAAGTCCAACTCTCCCTTGTTGGTTTGTCAATTATTCCTAAGGCCCTGCATATTAGTACATATGTGTGAACCACAACCGGTATCTAATACCCTTATGTTATTATTAGAAACAATATTAATATCAATAACAAACATACCTAAAGTGGATGGGGCATCTGATGCCTTCTTCTACTTCAGTGACTCTAAATAGGCCTTACAGTTCCTCTTCTAGTGGCCATCCTTGCCACAGTGGAAGCATGTTCCCTTAGGGGTAGTCTCCTTAGCTTTCTTCTTGGCCACACCTCGCTTAAGCCTTGTGGACTTTTTCTTCTTTTGTTTCTTCCTCCTTGAATGTAACATCCCATTACACATGATAAGATTTGAATAGTGAATATGAGAAATTAGAAAGTTCAATTCATGATTATGCAAAATATGACATATATATACACGATAATATTGATTTTTTTCACATTAATATGATTGTATATGCATTCATTAACATTTTCTAGGTATAATTGATTTATAAATGTGATTATATTGAGAATTGTGGTTTAAATGTGTTAAAAACCGAGTTGGTGTTGCTACTTATTGTTTCAAAAATTTTGGTGAATTTTAGGAAATTCGAAAAATTTGGGGTACATTTGGACTAGGACAAACACCAAGTGGTAGGATAAATTGACGCATGAAAAACTTGAATTATTTAGCCTATAATTAAGTGACATTTGGCGTAGTTAAATTGGTGACAAATGAACTAGTAATGAATTGACAAATGGATCGATCACTGTATGACAAATGGGCTGGTAAGTTGATGACAAATGGCATTGATAAATGGACAAGTGGTTGTTGTACTTAAATGACTTGTGACCTAGCTTTAATGGTGACGTATGGCAGCATATATATTTGATACATGTTGAACATCCCTTTAGATATATGGCCATTTCATTAGATGACACCTAACACCTTAGGTGTAACTTTCAGCAGGAGCAAATTTGGTTCAACCCATTCTTATTCTTTCTCCTCTCACACATACCACCGAAACTCTCTTCTTTCACCTCCCTAATTTTGCTTCTGGTTATGCCTAATTGTTGCACAAATAATCCATGCTTTAGCCTAATAAAGTTAAGTAGATAATCTGTCCTAGCTGAAATCTTTCAAGTTTCCACCTTGAATGTGTGATGATTCTGCATGTTTGGAGTATTGATTTAGAGTGACTTTTGAGCTAGGATTTGAACTAAACAAGTAAGTAAATGATTAGTGTTTATAGCATGTTATGATAGAGATTTTATGATGATTGAATTAGGAAAGATTGTATAAGATGTTGATAAGGAAGTGTGCTAGAATATTATGAACTAGAAAACTTTCACTGAACATGTTTCTGTATTCTAATTATAACTTCATCTGTGGCCTTCTAAATGAGTTGATTATTGATTCAAAATAAATTAGATACATACTTCTATAACTTTCCTGTAGAAGTCGAATGTTAATTCTATCTCTAAGCATTTCAAAATCTGGCTGGAAGTAGAGTTCGGAGCTTTGTTACAGTTTAAAAACAGTCTAAACTATTTTAGGTATAACTTTCAGTATACAAAATCAAATTGTATGATTTTGATGTTATTACAAACTGGAAACATAGTGGAACAATTGTCTAGAAGAAAGTGTTACTAAAATACACCATTTTCCTTGTCATAATGATTACGCAAAGTTATCCGGAAAGGGGGTACTAGGATGAAAATGCTGAGGTGTGCTAGAATTTGATAACTAATACACCATTTTCCTTGTCATAATGATTATGCAAAGTTATCCCGAAAGGGGGTACTAAGATGAAAATGTTGAGGTGTGCTGGAATTTGATAACTAGAATGTTTTTACTGAACATGATTTAGTATTTTGGCTATATTTTGATCTATAAATTTTCAAATGAAATGATTCTTATTTTAAATTGAACTATAGACATTTGTCTACAAATGTTAAGAAGAAATTGAATTTGAATTCTGTCCTTAAAGGACTTCAAATTCAGCTTGAAAGTAAGTCTTGGCTTAGGCAGTAGCACTACTAGGGACAGAAATCATATGTTGTTGTTATTGAATAAGCTATATTGATATAGGCCAAATCTGAAAAAGGTTTCTTCACAAAAGTTATAGATTATTCTCTTATCTTTTTATTGGTATAAAGTTTGTAATTTTTGGATATGTGAGTAAAGATATGAGTTGTATAATTCGAGGGTATGATCGTGTACTAGCCAAAAGTTCAAATATACATAGTCTGTGGTATTGTGAGCATAACTCATAAAATAATGCATCAAATTGGATGATCTTGGACTCATTAGAAAATTAAGACCTTGTAGAACAACTTTCCAGAAGTAAGTGTTGCCTAATTTTGTCATTTAAATTAAGACCTTGTAGAACAACTTTCCAGAAGTAAGTGTTGCCTAATTTTGTCATTTACCTCATTAGAATAATTATGTAAAACTGACCCGAAAGCATATTAAGAGAAAAAAATCTGAAATGATTAATTGGGTTATGAAATTAGTTTCACATTGTTTTATTATATCCCAAACCCTAAGTACAAATTATTAATGAGGGTTTTGATATATGAATGATATGGTAATAAGAATTCGATAAGATACCCGGGATTGTCATTGAACATGCATTGTGCATTTTTAATATAAATAGATGTGCATAAAGGCATGCTTACATTTGTGCAAAAAGTGTGATTTTCGTAAATGTGTTTTGTATGATATAGAGGAGCACATTGGACGTTAGTCAGATATTTCTAGACCATCCAAGAAATAACATATCAGAGCGTACTGTGAGTCAACCTAGATGAATTTCCTATGATTTATTTGATTTGATTTGTTAAGCTTCCAATTATTGAATTGTTGTGATTTGTTTCTAAATTCTGGACTTAAAGTACGAGGAGTAAATATTTGGGACTATATTAGAAGTACTCTGATTTGTTTGATAATTATGTATGAAATTTGGATTCTCAACGAAAGTTGAATGCCGGACTTAGGTCCGAAGATTATGAAATTCTGATTGTGTATTATGCTATGTGAATTCTCAAAAAAAGTTGAATGCTGGACTTAGGTCCGATGATTATGAAATTCTGACTGTGCTTAATAAATGATTGTGTTACATGGTAAATTCTGAATTGATGCATATGATAAAATGCATGCTCAAATAAAGGTGTGTGACTGGAGTAGCCAATATGAAAGCGCTTGCATGTAGAGCTTTGTTCTGTGGTATATGATTCTGCACGTAGATCTATGCTCCTTGATTTTGTTCTTACTGAGCCCAATGAGCCAGTATTTGTATATGTGATAGGCACTCGGTCACAACAATAATAACAAATACAGAGTCTCATATGCATTTGTATTTACTTATGTATGTTTTGATTCGCAATAATTTAATGATGTGCCATGATAGTGTGAGTATTTGGAATATACATGTCCTGCATGAATAATTGAGAAATATGTGATTTGTGTATGTGAATTCGGTGAAATCATCAATGATGGTTCACTCATTGAGTTTGCAAAACTCATAAAAAATTGGAATGTGGCTTTTCAGGTTCAGAGGAGTTATCCAATTAGACCAATTAGAGTTTAGCCACTGCAAATGAGCAGGAGTTAGGTGTCGGGATCAGTTTGCACTGCATATTTCTTCAGTGATTGTATTTTTGTATTATATTCCGCAAGAATTGTATTAAGTGTATGTGATTGAGTTGGTAATGAAATAACTTTTTGATTGAAGTCTTACGTATTTGAAATGGGCCCAAGTGGCTGTTGAATACTAATGTTTGTAATAATTGTAACTTATGATTGGAAATGTTTGTAAAGAAGTGGGCCCAATTTGATTAATGATTCCGCATACGTGTACTTTGATTTAAAGAAACAAAGTTTTGTAAGAAATTTTGGCTGAATGATTGTTTTAGCATGCCACCCTTATGGGGTACATACTCGGATATCACCATGGATGTCGGGTATGTGTCCTTTGAGAGTGGAGTGCTACATTGAACCATAAGAATCGACCAGCATCATAGCCTTACTGTCCTTCCTAACAAATGGCTTAATTGTTTTAAGCAAGTTGATCAATTCAAGAATCGTGGTAGATATCTAGTTCATCCTATAGTTTAGAACAAATTGTGAATAATTATCAGTCCAACCAGTCAAAATTAAGTCTATACTTAATTCATGATCCATCAGGAAACCCAAGGAGGCCAACCTCTCAATATAGCCATTCATCTTCAATGCATATTGTACTAGAGATATCCCCTTAGCCATTTTGGAGTGGAAGAGCAACCTCGAGGCCTCAAACCTTTCGGACCTAGGTTGCTCATCAGACAGTTCCCTCAGATGATAGACTATGGGTCCAATCAACTTATTGGCTTCTATAAGTGAGCGTATGTTCCACACTAGTGGTCATGGTGTCGATTCTTACAACCTGATGTCAAAAAGAGAAAAGGTGTTAGATTGTACGTAAATGCATGTTAATTAGGATTTTACTAACATGCACTATGACTTCCAATATTTTCTCATGAATCCAAAACCCTCATCATGAATTCGAGATAACTTGTATTGAAGTTCTCCTAATGGGTCGATATCCAATATCCAATATCCAATATCTCTAGGAATGACCTTAGGTTTTCCCAACAAGCCACCCTAGGTCAATCAGTAGGTATCAATTATACTAATTACATTTATAATGCAACTATTGAATCTAGTGCTATCAAATGTTGATGTGTAAGCCACCCCAAGCCAATCAGTAGGTATTAGTCATACGAATTACATTTATAATGCAACTATCGAATCTAATGCTATCAACTGTTGAAGTGTGCACACACATTAGGCTATCAAACCTTGATGCATATACATATCATGTACACTACCCAACTTCGCCTCTGTCCATGTTGACCTTAGGTTTGCCCAACAAATCAACGTTGCTAGTTAAAACAAACCCATTAATCCGAAAACCCTATTTTCATAATTCAAACATATTTGTGTAGAGGGCTTGGGTTTGCCCAATAACCCTAACTCTAAAAGAACTATGGTTCTCACCATATTAATGGAAGACGTTAGTTTTAATATTCTAAGTGAGAGTTTCAACTTAGGTCTCATCTAACTAAGATGGTATATATATACATATAGTTACTATAATGATATGACATGATCTGGACACCCCAATCACATTAGGCTTAAGTCCATAACCATCCATCATGCAAGCTCACTCATACTCCTAACATGCATCCTCTAATGCATAAAATTAAATACATCAAAATTTTTTGTGACAAGTTATGGATCGTACATTTTGGAAGTTGATTCAACTCTTAAATCAAATTTCTTCCTAAATGTTATCTTAGCTAAATTTAATCTTGTAGGTCATTTCGGTTTAGAATATTTCAATCACATATAAATCAATTTTCAATCACTAAAACCATATGCAAACATGTCATGAGAAAATCAGTGAAAGAAAATTATGAAAACAAATTTTCCTAATTTAATCTCGAATTTTCTAAGAACAAACCCATAACTGTCACAACCATGAAATCCTATTGCACATGTAATAGAAACTACATCTAATAGGCACAAGATGGCTCTGATACCACTATTAGGTTTTGATTATGCATCATATGCATTAAACATCAAAAAATACGCAGCAAAAAAATAAAACAAAACCCAGAAAATACATAATCATACATGTGCCATTAGAGGTAGTAAAAAAATGAACTTAAAATGTGTACCTTACTAACTCCTTCATTCTTCGTTGTCTTCATCTCTTAGGGTTGTCGTAAACCACAACAACCAAAGGAGAACGTCTCTAACCATATCTACACGAAGAGCAAAGCCTGAAACCTCTTATGAAGAAAATGGTTAGAACACACACAAAGTGCTAGCTTTGATGTATGTTCTTTAGAGAATAATTTAAACAATAAGTGTGTGTAAGATGAACTCTTCACATTTCTCACTAGTTTTCTCACAATACTATGCACAAAAATGAGTGAGTTTCTACCAAATTTTGGCCTCCTTTAACCAACCCCATCATGAATGGAGGAATAATGGGACTTAAATGGCCATGAATGCCACTTAATTTGGCTTGAAACATTTGCTGGAAATCTAGAAACTCTCCAGGCTAGCAACTATGCATCTCTTGCTTTCTTTCATTCCTTTGCAACGTTTCTTACCATGATCATATCGTGATACAATTCTGAAACATTCTCTCATATCTTGGATCACTATCCAAACCCATTTTATTCTTCGCATCTCCAATACGTGTGACCCATTAGGTTCCCGATTATGTTGGCAACTTGAATTAACAGTTAATTCAAGCAAGTCATGAACGGTATCTAGCAACATATCATGAACCCCAATTGATCGAAAAATCAATGGTTTGACTACGAAATGTTCCTATGCGATTCAACCTTTCACCAACTATACCCCACTTAGTTTAGAGCTTACTTAAAATGTCAACTCCCACTAGATTGACTATGTCGCATCTAGCCCAAATGATGTTAGTTCTTGTCCCCAAAGCTCGTTACTCAATTAGATATGTCACTTAATACTATCTTTATGACATTTCCACTCTGGCCAAAGATTCTCAAGTAATGACCCCGATAAGAGGCCATGGTATCATCTCCTTCTATCAGGAGTGGTGAATCCCTTATTAGCTACTTAATGACCTTTGAATACCTCAAGTTGTACCTAATCACCACCCTATGAGCAGCCTCTGAGAGACAATGATAAATGGAGTCAAAGTACAAGATCAATATCTAAGATATCCTTGAACACCTCAAGTCTAAGGATATTTGCATATTTGCATCATTGCTATGATGAGACTATCATTGACACTATAATAGATTATCCGTATGATTATCTCATGGCAGGTTAGCCAATTTAGTTACTACTCTTAGTAAGGATCCATTTGTTAACTCTAAACAACTCATGCTTATAGCTTATGAGATCCACAGCTTGATCCTTTTAAGGAGTATAACATGTGCTAGTATGTCCAAATTAATAATGTCTCGTCTTCTTAATCCTATGATTAGGTATAATTTAGATATTAATATAATTACACATGATAGGAATCTTATTATCATGATCTCATCATGATTTCTTTGACGCTATGTAATGTATCAAAGACTTCATTAATTCGATTTAAGATCATTATCAATTCATAAAGAACATGAACATCAAATTAAAAAAATGATTTTTTATTAATAATAAAGATTTGTACAAAGTTCTATATGTGATTGGCTTTAGAGCACTTCTCTAACAAAAGTATGAAAAAATTTATGAGATCACTGAAAAATAAATGACAATTTAACCTCCTTTGTTTGTTTATTGATTGTGAGCCTATAAAATTTCAATTAGTAAAAGATAAAAGATGGTTAGAAGCCATGAGTAAGGAGATTAAGACAATAAAGAAGAATGACACATGGAAGCTAGCAACACTTCCTAAAGTTCATAAGGTGATTAGTGTAAAATGGGTTTATAAATTAAAGACTAATGCCAAAGGAGACATTAAGAGATACAAGGCAAGATTGGTGACTAAAGGATATAGTGAAAAGGTTGGTATCGGTTATGTCGAGGTTTTTGCTTCTATAGTTTGCTTGGAAACTATAAGATTTACCATCTCTCTAGTAGCAAAAAACAAGTTCAAATCTAACAAATGGACATGAAATCTACATTTTTAAATGTATATCTTGAAGAAGAAGTCTACATTGAACAACCAATGGGATATGAAGAAAAGGGTCAAAATGAAAAACTTCTAAAGTTAAAAAAGACAATTTATAGCTTAAAACAAGCTCTAAGAGCTTGCTATAGTAATATAGATCACTACTTCTAAGAAAATAATTTCTTAAAATTCTATTATAATTATGTTCTTTACTTCAAACATGAAAAGGGAGATATATTGCTCGTGTTCTTGACATGGATGATTTAATCTTCATAGGTAATAAATAAAGGATGTTTAAAGAATAAAGAATGCAATGACTAAGGAATTTGAAATGATTGACGTTGGCCTTATGGGCTACTATCCTAGCTATGAAGTAAGGTAAATGAATGATGGATTTTTCATTTCATAAGAACAATATGCTAGAGAAAAACTCAAGAAATTAAATTTGAAAATTTTCAAGCCAATTGCTACACATGTAGAATGTAGATTAAAGTTGTCCAAGAAAAATGAAGGAAAAATGAAGAATCTAACATTATATAAAAGGCTGGTTGGAAGTTTAAGGAATCTCACCTACACAAGGTTAGATATTTTCTTTGGTGTTAGACTTATAAGTCTCTTCATAAAAACTTCCAAAATAACTTATTTAAAGGATGCTAAAAGAATCCCGCGCCATATTAAAGGCACTATAGATTATGTGATCCTTTATACTCACACCAATGAGTTAAGGCAATCAGCTAGAGCGATAGTGATTGGGCTAGAAATATTAACGATCGCAAGTGGATTTCTATTATTTATAGGAATTTCAACTTTCACTTAGAGTTCGAAGAAGCAACTAATTGCCACACTCTACTTGTGAAGTTGAATATCTTGTGGCCACTACTTCATGCACTATGGTTAAGGAGTTTAATAAGCTTAACTTGCCACCAAAAGAAGCAGCAAAGATCTATATTGACAACAAATTTGCACTAGCTTTAGCAAAGAATCCAGTCATCTATAAAAGAAGTAAGCACATATACACACGCCATCATTTTATAAAGGAATGCATTACAAAGAAGGAGGTCTAATTAAAGTTTGTAAGATTTGAAGATCAAATTATTGATATCCTTACAAGCCTCTAAAACAAAGAGATTTTAAAAGATTAAGAAGCATAACTAAAATCACAAAAATCATGTGGGGGTTTGTTTTGATAGAAAATAAACTTGATATCTAGGCCTAAAAAGTGTTATGTTTTAATCCATTATCTTTGTAAACTATGATCCACATTTTAGCTCATTATTTAGAGTCTACTATCTATAATTATCTAATGATTAGAGGTTAAGTGTATGTTGTATTAAATTATGGAGATTAGAAGAAGTATTAAATGTTAGTGTATGGGAGTTGAATCTAGAACTCTCACATGAATCTTATAAATAGGGGATATATTTCACATTATAAGTCAAGCCAAAAATAAGAAGAGTTTAAAGTAAAAAAGAGCTTCCTTTCCTCTTAAGTCCTTTCCTACTCCATTTTCCCAAATTTCTCTTCCAATATCCTTAATCCAACAGTATGATATTCAAAAATTATAAAAAGGAAGCTTGATTTTAAGCACTGCCTACTTATTCAAGAGACCATCCTGAGCAATTTTGATTTTTTATCCTTTTTCTGATTTTGTTTCACTTTTTCTATTCTCTCTCTTAAATATTTTGTTCAAACCCTCTCTCCATTTTTCGTGGAAAATGTCTCATTCTGTTATGTATGTTATATCCATTTATTCTTTTTAAAATTTTGGAGATCCTTTTTGTTTTTTGTTTTTTGCTAGGTATGGGCATCTCTCTCTTTTAGTTGTCGTTTCCCATTCTTATGCACTCTTCTTCTCTTTTTTTTGGTTCAGTTTTGTTATTTTCCTATCGGTAGAGAAGTGCTCTAAAGGCAATCACCTTTAGCACTTATTGTACAAATCATTTGATGATTAATACAGACATTTTTCATTATTTCGATGTTCATACATTTATAGATTTGATGTTAATCTTAAATTGATTTAATGAAGTTCTTGATACAAAACATAGTATGGAGGAAATCATGATGAGATCATGATAATGAGATTCCTATCGTGTGTAATTATGTTAGTATCTAAACTTTTCCTAGTCATAGGATTAATGAGATGCAATATCATTAATCAGCATAGACTAGCACATATTCTACTCCTTGATTGGATCAAGCAGTAGATCTCATAAGCTATAGACATAAGTTGTTTATAGTTAAGATATGGATGCTTACTAAGGGTAGTAGGTACATTAGATTGACCTACTATGAGACAATCATATGGATATTCTATTCCAGTGTCTGAACCAAGTGGGGTATAGATGGTGAAAGGACGGATTGCATGGCAACATTGCGTATAGAAGGGTTCTTAGTCAAACCACTGACTTTCCAGTCAATTAGGGGTCATGATGTGCTGCTAGATACTGCTATTGACTTACTTGAATTAAGTGTTAATTCAAGTGGCCAACATGACTAGGAATGTCATGACCCGGTACCGCATTGGGCTGATGATAATTGTCGTATACCCGTTCTAAGGACACTAACGGTATCCTTAATTTGAATATGCAAAGTTAACTAAATCTCTTTTTTTTCTGAAAAGTTTGGGTAGCACAACTGCTATATTTTAAAAATCCTAAAACCTGCAAACAATTTTAAAACACACTTCTATATTCATACCAAAAATTTCACCACTACTACAGGACTTTAAAGTCCACTCAAAGCAATATCAACAATAGTATCAAAGTTTATACATAAGGTCTTTTACAATGATAAATCAATCAAGAGTCAATTTTATAAAATTATAAAGCATATTCACATAACCAATCTGTTACACCCTGTTTTCAGAGCCCAACTATCAATTTCTGATACCAAAGAATGTTAGGCCCGGGTTTCGATCCTGAGGCTAATCCTAAGGCGACCATTCGGGACAGCCACGAGAGGGTGGTGAAAGAAAAGTGGAAAGTATTGCAAGTACAAAAAAATCTCATCTTGGCAGCAAAGGAGAGTTCGCCGCGGCGAACCCATGGAGTTATCTCCATGGACCCTTCGAGATAAGTTCGTCGCGGCGAAGTCCCATTCATAAAGGTTCGCCACGGCAACCACTAGCTTCGTTGCGGCAAAATCCTCAGAATTTGAAATCCGACCTCCAACATTCAAACATTCAACACAAACACATACATTCAAATCTAACCACAAGCTAAACATACTCATACACAAAAGGAACTTCAATTCTTCATCTCATTACAATTCCAAAGAGTTTGAACAAACTTTGCTTATATAACATCATCCATATCAAAGCTTAATACAATTACAAAATGATGCTCAATGTTGATATGCTTATAAAGCTATCCAAAATAGTCACTAACTTAGTACAAAGTCTCTAACTATCATGGAGTTTTCAATGCCTTGCAAGGATCAACTATCGTGTTATTATGCACCTGAGGAGGGAAAAATAATGGGTTGAGCTACTCAGCTTAGTGGCTAATATATTTACAGTTATCGGTAACTGACACAAATTCAAGCATATGTATGTACATATGTCCAGCAATTTACACATTCATCACACTTATCTCAATTCACAAAACAACTCAATATGCTTCATACTTAACATTTCAAATATGCAATGCACAATAAACGGCTCGAGGGTTCAATGTAACAGAATGAGGAAACCGAAGTTTACCCTATGAATATAATAAGTCCATTTCGGAGCTCATATGCCATAAGTGGGCAGCCGGGAGAAGGCACTTGTCAACTTGGACGTGACGAACAAAATGGTTCCACTCTCTCCCAAACAGAAGCACATAATCATGCTCAGAATCATTTTGTCAAAATGATATGTTTTCATGCTTTTTCTTCTTTCTTTTCATTTATACAGAATGCCATGACAGATATCAAGGCATAACATGATCAAAATCATAATTTACATATATCAAATATGATGCTTCTTTCACGACATAACGAAATCAGAATCATTATAAATTTTTAACCAATCATTTTCAAACAGTTAATCACATATTCAATCAAAATGTCATGCATCTTTCAATGCATAACATAGCACACATATTCACACATAGGCAAGAATCTGCCCAATCACACAATAACTGTAAATACATCACCCGCCTAATTTCGCTTGAAATCCAAGCTCAAGATTGCCTTTCTTCTTGCTCTTGGGTAAGGTTTTTTTGGTTTCCTAAACACAAACAATTTCTCAATTAATTCACATTCAAAAGAAATTCATAAGGCTTTGATAATAAAAAATGCTAAGATTGAACTATAACCCTTCAAAAATCTAGACTTTCGGGTCAACTTTTCCACGATCGTTATGATTAGGTAAATGAAGAAATTTGGTAACAGTTCCTTCTAGAAAAATGTTCTTCACTGTCTTAAGTTTCTAACGACAGCAAATGCATTCAATTTGGTTCAGATATATGGAAGTTATACCCCAAACATGTTAGGATTATCCTTATGCTAAAACAATAATCTATTTTCAACTTCCGTCCAATAATTGAAGTTCTTAAAGACTAAATTAAAACTTTATTTCTTCATAAAAACCTATATTCCTATGTCTCTAGTTTACACCAAATCAAAAATCACTCAATTTAGACATCTATAGCGAAAGTTATGCCCAAAATACAAAAACATGTCTGTGTAGGAAAAAAGGAGTTCGCCTGACTTCGTCGCGGCAAACTTTTCCAGAAACCCAATCCAAAGACATGTTTTTCGACATTCTTCATCTATTTATTTCCCATTCTTCACATGTAACCCATCTTAACCCTAAATCACCTCTTCTACTTCATTTCCAAGCTCATTTCAACCCAATATCATTAACAAATACATCAAAATCTATCTTTGATCATTAACCCTAAAAGAGAACACTTGCCTATAGCATTCACTAACAACTTCCCACACATGTTAAGCTATATTTGAGTTTCATCTAACCAAACAAGATGGAATAATGCTCATACTTACTTGTTGATGCTTCAAATTCTTCAAAATCTTCAAGAATCTCCAAACCCTAGCTTTCTTCTTCTTTTTCTCCTATTCCCACGACACTCTCTTCTTCTCTTCCTCATTCACAAATCTTCTTCTTCTAATTTCTACTCTTAATAACCATACAATGTCCCTTTTGCCCTCCATATAAGCCTTATGTCCTAAATGCTTAAGTGTTATGCCAAAAATGCCCTTATACATTCTTTCAACATTAATAATTTAATTCCATCAATTCAAGCAATAAATCCTCCAATCATTAACATGCTAATTAAACTCCAAACAAAAATAATTAATCAATTAAGACCTCAAAAATTAATTGAAGTCATGCTTATTCAATAAGAAAAGAATTCAGGGGCCAACATCAATGCTAATAATCTCGTCAACTCTCTCCCCCTCAAGTTGGTGCATAGATATCGCACATGCCCAACTTGCAAATAAGGTTATGAAATTGTTTGTTGTAGAGTCCTTTGGTGAAGACATCTGCCAGTTGTTCATTTGACCCCACATAGAATAATTGTAGAGAGCCATTCACAAGTTTCTCCTTCACGAAGTGTCAGTCAATTTCAATGTGTTTTGTTCGATCATGCTGAACAGGATTGTGAGCTATACAAATGGCAGCTTTGTTATCACACCCTGAGCCATAACTCTATATTTGGCTTCTGCACTAGATCTAGCAGCTACATTCTGTTTTTGCTTCTCCAAGTGACTAGATTTCCTCCTATGAGCGTACAATAACTAGTGGTTGACCTCCTATCATCTGGAGATCCAGCCCGATCAGCATCTGTAAATGTTTCTATCTTAAGATGACCATTGTTAGTGAACATAAGGCCTTTCCTGGAGTAGACTTTAGATAGCGCAAAATGTGAAACACAGCTTGTAAATGTGGTTCTCATGGATCATGCATGTACTGACTTACCAGAGTAACTGCAAATGCTATGTCTGGCCTAGTGTGAGAAAGATAGATGAGTCTCCCAACTAACTTCTGATATCTTCTCATATACACTGATGTACCCATTCCTGCTTGCAGTTTGTGATTGCTTTCGATAGGAGATTCAGCTGGTTTACAACCCATCATACCAGTGTCCTCTAATAAGTCTTAGACATATTTTCTCTGGGAGATAAAGATTCCTCTTCTTGATCTAGCGACTTTAACTCCCAAGAAATATTGCAATTTTCCTAGGTCCTTAATTTCAAATTCTTCAGCAAGTAGTTTCTTTAGCCTAGCCATCTGTTCTGTATCATTTCTAGTTACAATATTGTCATCAATGTAGACAATAAGAAGCGTGATCTTACCTTGGGAGTGCTTGATAAATAGGGTATAATCCGTATTACTCTGTTGATAACCAAAGGAGATCATAGCCCGATTGAACTTTTCAATCCATGCTCGTGGTGACTGTTTTAGCCCATACAAGGCCTTTTTTAGCCTACAAACTTTCCCTTTTGTCTTCTCATCTTCAAACCTTGGAGGAATCTCCATATACACCTCCTCCTCCAGATCCCCATGAAAAAATGCATTTTTAACATCGAACTGTTGTAAGTCCCAATCCAAGTTAGCTGCTGCGGAAATATTGAATAGTTGTATTTCTTTTCTTTTCTTCATCAGTACACAATTACATGTATATATAGAAATAGAGCTAGCTAATTTAGGAAACTAGTACCTGTACATAATCTTCTAACATCTATACATAATCTCCTAATATTTGTACACAATATCAGATCTGATACATGTTATCTAATCTGATATTATTGCCTTTTAGGAGTCAATAATATTAGCTGAATATTTCCCAACACTCCCCCTCAAGCTAGCTTGTATATGTCTTCCATGCCTAGCTTGGTAACTAGATCATTGAACTGCCTTTTGTGTAATCCCTTTGTGAGAATATCAGCTACCTGTTGTGATGTTGGAATGTAGGGAACACAAATTAATCCTTCTTCAATCTTCTCCTTGATAAAGTGCTTGTCAACCTCAACATGTTTTGTTCTATCATGCAGAACAGGGTTGTGAGCAATTGAAATTGCTGCTTTGTTGTCACAATATACTTTTATAGGAACTGAAATAGGAATCTGTAGTTCACTAAGTACTCTTTTAATCCACAAAACTTCACAAATTCCATGTGCCATTGAACGAAACTCAGCTTCAGCACTGCTTCTTGCAACCACACTTTGTTTCTTACTCCTCCAAGTAACCAAATTACCACCAACAAATGTGCAATAGCCTGAAATTGATCTTCTATCAGTTGCACTTCCTGCCCAATCAGCATCAGTATAAACTTCGACTTGGAGTTTGTTCTGCTTTCGAAACATTATACCTTGTCCAGGAGTTCCTTTTAGATATCTTATGATCCTATATACA
>JANKOE010000009.1:18577280-18587511 GCA_026284465.1 Erythroxylum citrifolium | reverse complement strand
AAGTTCACACTAAACTAAAAAGTGTACAGTAAAGTGGTTTGCCAAATCCTAAGTGGGAGCTTAGGTAGAGGACGTAGGTCTTAGCATCGAACCTCTATAAAAACAGCGTTTGCCTTTCTTCCCTATACTCTTTATTTAATTTGATTAAATTGTTCTGTGTGTATTAATTCCGTGTATTTTGTAGAACTTTACGAAAAGGTTTAAAGATCTATTTAACCCCCCCTTCTAGATCGTTTACAACCCATACACAAGAAGATAACTATAACTACTCAACAATAAGCAAATGGTTTTAAAGGTGGAGAAAATATCAATCTTTGCACATAGAGAGCTATGTGCATAAATAATAAGCATCCATATTAGATCATGCATTTTATTCTTTTTTTATAAATCAGAAGAATTTATATAGAAAAAAAATATGTACAAAAGAGTTCACTTAACTAGTGCCTTTGAGGACGTAACCAGCTATAACATAGCAGCTAACCCACATTACTATCCAAAGCAAAATGCAAGGAAACCAGCAACTATGACTTATGGGTGGTTCTTGCCTACCTCCACTAAACAACAGATCTCTTATACTCTAAACAATACCATGCCAAAGAAGCAATAACCTGAGGATAAGATATCCTTAGCTAAACAATTTCTCAATCCCAGTTGAGGCAATAACAATGAATAAGCTGAAATCAAATCTGCACTTCAAACGTCCCTTACCCAAGATGGCCTGGCCTCGGCATAAGCAGAAGGAGAATGTGTGACCTCGTAGAATGGCTGCCACTATGGAAGGTGAGTCATCCTTGGAAGTTTCGGTGCAGTACCAAAGAATTGTCTTGCGAAGTCCATCAGTAAGTTTGTAACACTGTAGCAAGTTGGATTGCCAACTTAGGAAGTTGGATAGCCAACTAACTCCTGTCCGATCTTCCAATGGGGAGCTCACTTGCTGTTGACCTAGGTAGTCTGATCTATCAACCTGCAAAAAGTTAGTAAAGAACAAATATAATTACCTCCTCTCTGTGTTTAAGCTGAGGAGTTCCCCAACTTGGGAGATTACTCCGAGATACACACTCTCCATATCCTAAGCTTCATCCTTGAAAGTTCGAGCATTTCGTTCAGTCCATATATAGTAAACAATAGTAGAAAGCAGGAGTGGGAAAGGATTTATGGCCGAGAATCTGGAAATGGAAACAGTTCTAAACCAAGAAAGAATAGCTGAAACGTGTGGCTGATTAAGGATGGGCGGATTAAAATGAGTGAGGCAATGGTCTCAAATTATTTTTGAGAATGTACATTCAAAAAATAAGTGCTCAATGGATTCATTGGCATGCAAAGAAGTTCTTTTCTCTACAATATGGCCTTTAGTTACATGGTCTTCCTAATCTTTATGTCGTGATGATATAAAAGCCATATATGAGAAGGAGCTTTTGAGACATCATCCGTTCCCTTATGAAATAAATCAGTTATTATAAGATAACTGATCTATGCTTACCTTTGAAAGGGCTTCAGATTCCTCATGGTTCACAATTTATAAATGACATTCCCTAAAATTATTCAGAAAGCAATATGGTCCCCCCATAGAGATTATAATTTCTACTGGACCAATCAACTAATTTATTCCACAAACAGGGAGGTGATGACATGTTACCAGTTTAATATTGTGGACATTTGTAAGCATTATATGGTGGGCATTTTTTTAAGTATACATTTTTTTAAAATATTAAAATTCTTTTCAAATTTTAACACTTTAATCGTATTAAAATAATAACTTGAATATTGTAATGATTAATCCAATAATTATTAACATAACTAAATATTTTTAATTAATTATTATTAAAATAAAATAAAATAATATTGATAAAAATTATTGAGAAATATTTACTAATAATTGATAGAAATTTTTTATTACATTATTATCATAATTCTCACTTACTATATTTTAAAATTAAAATCTCTTTTACGTCACTGTATATTTAATTTGTCCACATCAATTCTCTATCAACAATTTAATGTCGTTAATTTCATAATTTTATTTCCATGTAAATATTAAATAATACTTTACCATAACAAAAATGAGGCTAAGGGTCATCTCTTTTTCAATTGCAAATTCTCATAATAGATGTGGAGAAAAATGACTATATAATATGGGGAATGCAGGTACTATCCTTTAGGAGTTGGAAAGATGGAACTCCTAACATCACATATGGCTAAAGGCATATATGATTACATGCAATCTAGTATAAGAGAAGAAAAAGAATTTTTTAGAATTCTTCAAAGGACGACAATAAGTACTATAAGGGAACAAATTATCACACATCAATTGCACAGGATATGTAGACGATAGGTGTAGATTGTATTATGTTTTGCTACATGTTTAAGTGTGTCTTTAAGTGTTTCTTAGACGATTATCATGTGTATACGCTTAGAATTGTGTCAGTGTTCGTATGTATTCTAAGTGTTTGTTTGATTTAAAGTAAGAATTGGACCTTAATTTTATGTTTTAAGGGGTGTTTGATGTGTTTGTAAGTATATGGAAAATTTTATGTTTTAAGGGGTGTTTGATGTGTTTGTAAGTATATGGAAACGGAAAATTGAAGTAAAGAGAAGAATTTGAAGCATGGAAGCATTTCATGATCGTGACAAGCATGACAGATAGTAATTCCAGCTGATTTTAGTTTTTCTAGCTTGCTAGTCTTTTTGTAATTTTGACATTTCTGGAATATGTTTGGAGCCAAATTAAGTGGGAAAACCTATAAAGAATCCTAGAAGTCTTAAGAACTATTTAGGAATAAGAAAACATTAAAAAATGCAGCATCCATTGCACTAAAGTGGATCAAATGTGGAGAGATCAAGAAGAGTATAAAAAAATTCTGACATTCCAGATCTAGGCGTTAAACAG
Source organism: Erythroxylum citrifolium (assembly GCA_026284465.1). NCBI lineage: Eukaryota > Viridiplantae > Streptophyta > Magnoliopsida > Malpighiales > Erythroxylaceae > Erythroxylum > Erythroxylum citrifolium. The sequence goes on along the minus strand of JANKOE010000009.1, from coordinate 18,584,624 downwards.
TTTTTTCTCTTTTCCTTTTATTTTCTTTTGTTATCCTTGATGTGTAATATGATTTTCTTGATGTTAAACAAGTATATGGAATTCTAAACTTAGATAAGGAATTATTTTGGATTTATTTTGTGACTTTATTCATTGTTGAATTCAATATATTTGTGGATGTTTGTGATAACTATTTATGCATAAACTTAACAACAAATAGAGAGAATAAGTCAATGTAATTAATGTTAGGTTGTACACCGAGAGTTAGCTATTTAATAGACCCAAAATTATCAAATTAATGATCAATCAAATAGAGATATTGGTTATGAAATTTATTATCTATTAGATAGGTTCAGATCTAATTGAAGAAGTTGGGGATGGTTTTGTGAATTGAGAGATTGCAAATCTGAAATTTTCATATTCAATTAGGTTAATTAATTAGATCTTGAGAGACAGTAATCAATATCTTAGAAAATCTAGGATCAAACATAAATTGAATCAACAATAGTAAGGGAAACAAATTAATGAAAGAATAGTTCCTAAGTTATTCAATCTCAGTCAAACCCCTGATTTCATTGACAAATCACTACTATTTGATTACTTGCTTTGTTTTATTATTTATTTTGATTTCCGCTATTTAAATTCAATTCAAATCAATTTCTAAACACCTTAGACAAAGTTAGGTTCAAATTGTTAGCAATCGCATAATCCTCGTGGGAATGATAACGTCTTATACTAAAAGATATGATCGATATACTTGCAGGTGTTGAGAGTTTTATTATTATATATAAAACTTACTCAACAAGTTTTTGATGCCAATGTCGGGATTTTAGCATTAAGATGAATTAAATTCCTTTGATTTAAGGAATTGTTACCCTTTCTTGTGTGATTAAGGTACGCAATCCTAAGAAATTTATAAAAAGGAGGGAAGTTTGTACACAAAGTAGAAGACACATCAATCTAGATGTCACAAGGCAAGAATGAGGAATCTGAAAAGTTAAATGCCAAAAAGAAATATAAAATAAAACAATGGTGGAGGAAATACATCACAGAGAGCTTAGGACCTTTATGGACTTCATGAGGCCAAGGTTTAACGCATATCATCAAGGAATTACATGACCACCACTGCAAGCGACATATGATCTGTTAGAAGAAATGGCTAGCAATAGTTGCCTTTAGAAATCAAAATGAAGTAGATAGTAGTCAACCTTTTAGGATCAAAAACGAAGGATTGTTGTAGATTTAATGATAACTTTGTTGGCTGAAATCAACAACCTTACTAAGCAATTAAACAACCTAACAACCACCTCTTTTTCCCTCCTAAAAGAAATTTAGCACGGATGCAAGCTATGCGAACAAGAGAGTTATATCATAGCTGATTACTTCCTAGTAAAAAATAACAACGTGCAACAATTCCACTTCAATGGAGCACAATGTGGTCAGTGAGGCAATAATCCTTACTTGAACACGTAATCCTGAATTGCAGAACCACTTGAAATTCTTTTGGTCTAGCAATGTAGGGAATCAGTTAAAAAATTAAGGTCTACTGACATTTCAACAAGACGAGTCCAGTGCAAATGACTCAAAATTGGACAAGATCATGTACAAGTTCATAAGGACGGAAGGGTAATTCAAGAAAGTAGCAAAGACTCATTACTTTTCTATCCATAGTTTGGAGGTTCAAGTAGGCCAACTTGCCAATATATTATAGACAAAAAGTGTGGGGAGTTCCCGAACAATATCAAAGCAAATCCAAGAGACCAATTTAAGGCTATGAAACTTAGGAGTGAGAAAGAGATAAAAGAACCAGCAGAAAAATGAGTTGAACCCCACCTTGTAACAAACTAAGAGAAGAAGAAAATGGATGAAGTAAAGAATGAGGATTCTCCCTATGTTCCTCCTCCACTTTACCCATCAAAAATACTAGTCCCACAAAGAATTCATAAGAAAAAAATTGGATATTAAATTTGCAATATTCGTGGAAAAGCTAAAGAAATTATAAATTACCTTGCGCTTTGTGGAAGTTTTGAAGAGCATACCTATGTAGGCAAAGTTTCTCAAAGACATATTATCAAGTAAGCGGACTTGGGATGACAATCAAACAGTCGCCATAACACAAAGTTGTAGCTCTTTAATTACTAACCAGATGCCCTCATAGTTTACAGATGCAAGGAGTTTTACTACACTCTATGTAGTTGGAAATTTAGAGTTTTCTAAACGTTTGTGTGCCTTAGGTGTAAGCGTTAATCTTATGCCTTTATTAATTTTCGGGGAATCTGGCCTAGGAGATGTGAAGCCAACTTCCATGCTTATTCAGTTGGCAAATCAATTGTTAAAGAAACCATTTGGCGTAGCGGAGGATGTGCCTATAAAAGTGGACAGGTTTATCATTCCTGTAGATTTCATCTTGCTAGACTTTGAAGAGGATCAAAATTGTCCACTAATTCCTGGTAGACCATTTTTGAACACTGAAAGAGATTTGGTAGATGTCCATGAAGGCAACCTCATCCTTCAGATTGGTGATGAATAAAGGAAATTCAATATAAATAAGATATTAAATAATCCAATGGAGAGCAACTCATGCATAAGAATAAGCTCGTTTCTTTTCGCAGTAGTAATAGATGAGCTTATCAATAATATTCAAGGAGATGTGCCTTGGTGTATGTTGCTTGCTAACAATATTATCTTAGTGGATGAGACAAGAGAGGGGGTCAATGTCAAGTTAGAATATTAGAGAGAAAGATTAGAATAGAAGGGTTTCAAAGTGAGCAGGGCTAAGATTGAATACTTAAAATGCAACTTTTTAGGTTATCATGTGGATACCAATATGGAGGTAAAAATTGGAGCAGAAGTTATACCACGAAAAGAGTATTTTAAGTACCTAGGGTCTATCATCCAAAGTAATGGAGAGATCGATGAAGATATAGCCCATTGTATTAGATCGGGGTGGCTTAAATGGAGAAGTGCATCAGGAGTTTTATGTGACAGGAAGATACCACTCAAGCTCAAAAATAAATTATATCACTTAGCGATTAGGCTAACCATGTTATATAAGGCAATGTTATATCATCAAATAAATACACAATAATAAGATTTTGATGACGAAGATGAGGATGCTCCTGTGGATGTGTAACCTTGCCAGAAGAGATAGAGTCACGAATCTAATGGTAAGAGACAAATTATAGGTGGCTGGTATTAATGAAAAGTTGAGAGAGATTAAGCTTAGGTGGTTTGGACACATTGAAAGGAGACACTCTGAAGCTCCAATGAGAAGATACGAGAAAATAATACTTAGAAACTGTAAGAGGAAAAAAAAAAGAAAGGCCTAGAAAGAACTAGGGGGAAGTGATCAAAAATGATATGGCTTGGTTGGATGTTACCAACGACTTATCCTCCAATAGGAAAATTTGGTGTACTAGTATATGGGTAAAGGATCTCTCTTAAAGAGGGCATTCACGTTCTTGTAGTTTATATTAAACCTTGTCCTTTACATGTACAACATAGTACTTACCTCCTAGTTAGTTTCCTACATAGCATAACCAATGTAGTGACAAGCCTGGTTGAAGTTACTAATGTACTGGTCTTTTTTAGTATTTTGTTTTATCTTACCAATTTATTGTAAATCACTGACATGTTCTATATGTACGTTATTTGGTATTGCCTTACCTATTTTTTATTTTAGTTTTTATTTTTTATTGTTTCTCTTTATTTTTTATTTTTATTTTTCACTTTTGTATTTAGTTATTTTTTACTATTTGTATCACCTTTTTATGTTTATTTGATTGAATTATTTTCTTATTGTATTTTTTGTATATATATTCACATCCATATATATTTTTGTAGTATCTTCATGACACATTGCATGTGAGTCTATCAGAAATAGCTTGTCTATTAAGTAAGGGTAAGGCCACATACTATCAGATCTCCCCAGACCCTACGCCTTGATGGAACTTCGACTGGGTATTAATGATGATTGTATAAGTGTTCAGTTAACTTGAGATCTCAAAAGTTGTCTCATATAGGAATTGTTATATTTTAATATTATTTATGACCTATTCTAATCAAAGGTAGTTCAGGTGGTAGTCATTTGATATAGCCTGAACTATATAGACATAGATGAATGATCAATATGGGATTCATCAACCGGAAGTAATTAGGGAAAATGATTCATTGTTTTTTATTAGTATTGATTTAGAAAATCTTTGGTCAAGGTAAAATGACACTTTGAAATTAGTTTTCAAGTGTCATTAAATCAATTACTAATACTGAAGAATTAATATAATTAGATTTAAATATAATAGACATTAATGTCATGCTCTATATCTAATTGAAACAATGTATGATAAAAGGATTAAATTATACAAAAAAAATATGCACAAAAAGGTTAATCAAAACTATTTTGACATTCCTAAATATTTAGATGGTTATGATGTATTGTTAGACGACAATCTTGATATATGAATATAAATTATTTAATTAGAGAATTATAGATAAATTAAAGGAGTTTAATTTATATAATCCTGAATGTAATTTAAAGTTATAATTTATATCAATCATCAATATATTTGAGAACCTAATGGATCATATATAAATAACGGGTGAAAGAGAAAAAATATTTTAATCAAGTTGGATTTAATTCTAAAGTTTGAAAAACTTTATAATTGAATATGAAATATTTAATAAATAAAGATCAATATGAGATATTGCATCTTATTTCGGCGTAATTGATATTTAATTAAAATTCTAAGTTTTAGATATTTCAATAATTTAATTGAAATTAAATATTAATTTCAATTAAAATTTAATTAAAATTATTTCTCTCAACGTGATATGTAAATAATGTTAAAGGTCAGATACTTATACGGCTACAGTAATTGAAGCAAGTTGATTTTAGAAATGGCTCGAAGAAAACGACAAAAACAAGATCGAACTAAAATTTACACTTTATTATATTACGAGTTAATTATTTTATATAATTTTAAGTGATGTTGAATTTTAGAAAATCATAACCAAAGGGGGGAAAAAAAACATTCACTTCATTATCGGGCAAGCAAGAGCCATATGAGTCCAGGAAGCTTACCTTCAACCAACATTCTCGGGCAAGCAACAGATATTTTAGAGGAAGCTTACCTTTAACCTTGGGGAACCTGGGGAAGCTAGCTAGCAGTGAGAATCGAAGGTTCATGCAGCGAAACTCTTTTCATGCTGTTGCAGATGGATGGTATTTTTGGTTGGACGGATAGAATACCCAAATGCTGGTTGAAGGCTTCCAAGGCGCGTGCAGAGGAGCTTCGTTATAAGCTATAGCAGATGGCCTTAAAAGGCTAATTTGTAGTGGTTGGTCCCTCTAAAACTCTTTTGATAATCTCAAAATTATATATAATCTTGTTCAACAGATGAATAACCACGAAAGTGTATTAGCCTAAGACGTAGCCCAGATGTTTTGCTACTTTACCCTCTGAAAGTGTCATTATTTCAATTATTATAATCAGGGCATCTTATCACATCCCAATGTTGCATAACTTTGAAGAAGACAGAGGAAAAGGTTACATACCTAATTCCCTTTCTTCTGTCATAAATAAGGGTCCCACCCAACTCCCAGTTTGTCAAAGAGAAAACTATACGAGACAAAAGAAACCACGGGGATTGTAAGCTTTTGTCAAAGAGGACTTTATGGTGGAAATGTTCTTTTCCCTGATTGACACTTTTTGTTTTGTCCTTAAACGAATACATAGACCTTTACAAGGCTTTACCACTTGGCCTCTTACTAAAGTAATGAAGTTCAATTCTCTCGATGTAGCTTGTTTCTTCTGAATTTCTCTTTTGCAGAAAGTTGGTGGAATCTTCGTTGTGTTATTACATCATGCATGTAATCAAAGAAAAGGGGAAAAGGTCAATTATGAAATTCTTTTTCTGATGGTCCCCGTACTTTTATCCTATGTAGCACGGACACGGTAAAATGAAGTTGTGCCCGTGTGTCGGACACGTGTCCGTGTCGGATACTCATTGACACACGATAGACACAGCTTGGACACGTTTGGAGACCGCTCGGACATTGCTTAATGAAATATATACTCCATAGAATATATGCTCTATGTTTTTTGGGAGGAACTTATAAAGTATCAAATATGTATGAACTATTAAGAAGTTTGAAGTCTTGAAATACATCAATCAATATATATCATATTATGAATTCTGAATTTTTTCTTAATTTTAAATTTTATAATATATATATATGCCGTGTCTGTGTCTATCAAATTTTAGAAATTGGTGTATTCTCGTGTCCGTGTCCGTGCCTATGCTTCTTAGCTTTTATCTTGTAATCCTTGGTGAAGCTAAGTTTTTTCATTTTTTTACGAGATATAATGGTTGTCTTTGCCTGTCAACACAATGCCTAATTTGCACAAATCTAAGCTATGTCTCCCGCAAAAACCTTGCAAGAAATTTTGTTTTTGACTATTGAAAAGAGGATTTCGAGATCTACAATTTTGATAAAGACCTCAAAGACTAATTCTGTCATCTGACTTCTGTATGGAGAAAATTTAATAGATAAGAAGACCAATAGATTATAATTATGTAATAATTATTATATTATATATTTTTAGAAACATGAATTTATAAATAATTTGTTTGATTGGCTTCTTTGGTTTAGGAGGGTTAGGGTGAGTTGGGATAGCCTATTTTCAGTGTATATTTTTATGGGTTAGTTGGGCTTCATCTAGCACGATGAGTTGGTGGTGGGTCGGTGACGATAGGATTTGAGTAATTTTTTAGTTGGGGTTTTGCGGAGGATTGAGTTTATCTCGCTTTTATGTTTCGGTTCCGTACCCTCATCAGCATAAACATCTTCTTCCTTTACAGTTCTTGAATTATCTTTCTTTCTCTTTGTTGGGTTTTCATTTTCCTTTTATGAGTATTTCCATTTCTGGGATTTTTTGCGGTTGTGTTTTAGATTATGGATGAATAATTTTTTTCAATTTTAGTTTACTAATAATTTTTCTGATACACCCTTCCATGAACATTCTCTCTCTTTGGGTTGTTAATATTTTTTTTCTTTCCTCTCTATTTAGCAAACCTACATTTTCTTTTTATAGATCGGTTACTTCTACTTTTGGAAGTTTTTTATGAGATTTGTATATATTCTTATCACTGTGTATATGTACTAGGATGATTTCTTAAACTTTGATGTTGACTTTTTTTTAATTGTTTGTGTTAGTGTCACTGATCAGGGTACCCTTCATCTATCTAGATCTCAGGGTCGTTCCTATAGTTTTATAGGCCCAGGACAAAATTAAAAAAAAGGGCCTCAATAAATTGACAATATACTTAAGTTTACATATTTGTATGAAACATAAATGACTCAAT
>JANKOE010000009.1:18434169-18444822 GCA_026284465.1 Erythroxylum citrifolium | reverse complement strand
TTTCGCCCCTTTAGAGCGGGAATCGATTTTTCCATCCTTCATGAAAGATGTAGAGGGTCTTTTTATCTTTCCATGGAAGTATGATATGTCCTATTTGGAGTTAGGAGTAAAAAGTTATGAGGGTCGGAAGTTGGCTGGTTACTATTCATTTGGTCATTTTTACTATTCATATGGTAAGTAGCTTCAAAGCAACTTTGAACCTCCTTAATGACCAAATTAGGTTTTACATTCCTCTTGAAAGTTATAGAATTTTTCCTTCAGTTTTCTTTTGGCACCAAGTGTGAACAATTTCAAGTTCTAAGTAAACAGTTATGCATTTTCTCTTATAACTTTCTCGTTTGGCCTCCGATTCACCCGATTTTCGAACCATTGCTTTTCTCAACAAGTCTTCTACCCTCTCTCACAAAAATGTAAAATTTTCATATTAAGTTGAATTTTGTCGAAAATTTGCCCTCAAGTTCGTTTGAACCATTTGTTTGTTTTAGGTATGTTCGCTTGGCTTCTGCCTTATGCCTTTCGGTTCAATTTGCTTTTGCTTCCGCTTTCGTTTGTTCCCATACTTTGTTATCCGATTCGATTCGCTTCGGTTCGTTTCGTTTTCAGTTCCGAGCCTTCGATTTGCTTTTGTTTCTGTTCTTCCGTTTCGTTTTCTGATTAGGACCTTAATCATGTATAAGTATGAGGGTTTCGGATGAAGTAGTTAGGTTCCGGATTCGGGATCCAACAAATATGGCATCAAAGCAAGAGTAGAAATGCTCTGGTTTAGTTTGGTTTGTCATAAGAGGTTGGATATCCAGATATGGGTTCTAACAGACTCACGTAAAGACCTAAACCTAATGACAATCCCAGGTATATAAGGTGTTATTCTACCGTAATTCAGGTATGACGAATCAACCCTACTGTTCTCTATTTTCGGTAACTAAAACCCCACGAAAAAACTAACTTGAGCGTCGGAGGGGCCTTCCGGGAACCAACCCCCGGCGCGCCTTTATCTGTTTTTCAGGTATTTCATAGCCAGAATTACTCAGATCATGGATCAGAACAATGATAATCCGATCCCGCAAAATCCGACCGAACCACATGGCATTACATTTTTTCATTGAATAAGGAATTAGGTGTTGTTATAAAAAATAAGAAAGTTATTAAATACGGGACAAAGGATAAATGAAACATAATAAATTCAAAATAGGAAGTGTTGTTTAATAGGAGAGAAAAAAAAAAGATAAAACTAGATATATGCTAGTGGAGACATACACAATGATGAGACATGGATTTGGGATTTACAAATTTCACAAAAAGGAGCCGGTTACTAAAGACCTAATATGAATTCTTACACCCAAAAAAAATTATTTTTTACATGCCTTTACATTTATTGCTTGTGGGTAATTTAAAATTTTCTTTTGGCTATGTGATTTTTTTTTCATTGGGGGAAGGAAAATCATATCCAATTCATTTAACATTTAATCTTAAAATATAGTATGTGCCTTTAGTCTTTCAATTTATTTATGATGTCCTAAAATGTCACTTTAAGCATCTCATTTTCATTTCAATCCTTTAGACTTTAGTAATTGTATTTTTTAAATCCTTGATACATTACTCTAGGTATTTTATTTTCAAATCCCTAAGACATCTATATAGGGATTTTATTTTCCAAAGCCCTAAAGATATCACTTTAGGTATTTTTATTTTATTTTTAGGCCTTAAGATTCAACTTTAGGCATTTTATTTTTTTTCAAACTCTAAAATCTAGCTTTAGGCATTTCATTTTATTTTTCAAGTTTTAAGACCTAACTCTAGGCATTTTATTTTAATTTAAAGCCCTATGACCTAGCTCTAGACATTTCATTTTTTTTTCAAACTCTATGACACAAATTTAGATATCCTTTTCTTTATTTTAAGTCTTAGGTAAAACTATAAACTCTTAGGCATTCAACTATATACTTTATTTCTAATTCTTCAACATGCTTTTGTTAACATTCAAATTTATTTCTTTTCAATAATCCTAAATTTGTAAAACTTTCTCGTGGAGGAAATTAGGGAGAAAGGAGGGTAAAGCCAAGGCTAAAGGTAATAACTCTCCAAATAAATGTCACTCTTAAGTTGGAATGTTAGAGGGCTAAATGGCACTCTAAAATAACAAGTAACAAGAGATTTAATCCTAGAGAGGAAGCCTGCACTCCTAGGTCTTTTGAAACAAAATTAAAAGCTAATAAGCTTCAACTAAGCTTGAATTCTTTTGGTTTAGAGTGACTTTTTTTTTCTAACCACTCCCACACCAATTCAATGGAAGATTTGTGGTGTTGTTTGACCCTTCTATTATTTGTATGTATATTGCGGATTATACTAACCAACTAGTCCATCTTAAATGTTGTTTTGAATGGTGTAATGCCCATTTTAAGTTCTATATCATATATGCAACTAACTTAGCATTTTAAAGTCAAAATTATCATAATACCTTAGGCCAATCTAGCATAAGATTCAAGGATCCTAGCTACTTTTTGGTCACTTAAATTGTGTCCTTCACTACAATGAAGCTAAGGGAATGAGAGTCAACTTAAAAAATATGACTAATGAACTTTGTCAACTGACCTTTTAGCTAAGAGTTTTGGATCTCAACTATGTAGGGATGCATTTCACATGGTCCAATAACCAGTATAGAGAATGGCTCATTAAAAAGAAACTAGATCAAGCTTCAATGAATGATACTTAGCTAAGACAATTTTCAGGGTCCTTTGCTAACTTTAGAGCTCGTCTATCTTTCAATCATTCTACATTGAAATAATAAATCCAATCTCCTCTCTAATTCCAAAGCACCTTCTAGATTCTTTAATTTTATAACATCAAAAGGATGGATTTGAGGAGATTGTAAGTACTGGGATGAATCAAAATATAGTGGGATGTAAGCATTTCAACTTATGAATAAGTTAAAAGCTATAAAGTAAGGGTTAAATGACCTTTAGCTCAAGATCTCTTTAGTTAGTAGCACAAGTCTCCAAGAATCCAAGGAATCTCTGAGAAGGATTTAGAATGAGTTTTGCTTAAACCCTCTTAATTAGGATCTAAAATTTCTAAAAAGGTAGTCCTTTGAGGTTTAATCCAAAGGCTCTTCAAGCCTATAACTCACTTTTGAAACAGAAGGCAAAGGTTAATTGGCTTAGTAATGGTGATAACAAGTCTAACTTTCTCTTTAGTTCCATCTTGGTTCATAAAAACAGGAAGAAGATGACATGTTTGATTGATAATTAAGATAAGCAATGCAGGGATATATCTTAAATCAGTGAAATTACATTCAATATTTACAAGAACATCTGGTGGCAAAAGATGAATGGTAACTCCTCACTTGAAGAATTGAAACTCTTTATACACCACTCCATGATCCAAGACTTGAAAGCCAACCTCAACAAGCCTTCTATCATTTTGGAAATCAAAGATGTGCTGTTCAGTTTGAATCTAAATAAGACACCTGGGCCAGATGGATTAAATGCATTCTTTTTCTAAAAGATATGGAGCTTGACTTGGGGGCCTAGTAATTGATAAAGTTTAGGAATTCTTCAAGAGAAATTTTCTCAGAGAGCTAAATAGACCCATGATTGTCCAGTTCCAAAGACTAAGAACATCAATTCTATACATGATTATCGTCCCATAGTAATACCATCTACAAGGTGATCTTAAAACTCCTAGCTAACAAGCTCAAGGAAGCTCTTAAGCCACTCACAAGTTTATGTCAGGGAGCATTTATATTTAGAAGGTCCAATGGGGACAATATTCTACTAGTACAGGAGCTATTCAAAGACTATGACACAAAGGTATCAATTAGGAGTTGCTCAATGAAAGTAGATTTTACTAAATCCTTTGATTCCTTTAATTGGGATTTTATAATTCACCGCCTTTAGGCTTTTGCTTTCCCTAAAATATTTGTATATTTGATCCAAACATGTGCAGCTTCAGTTTCTTATAATATTCTAGTGAATGGTTCTCCTTACAAAATTTTCAATGGGGCTAAAGATATCAAACAAAGAGACCTCTTATCTCCATACCTATTTACTTTAGCCATTGAAGTTCTTTCTAGATTGCTTAAGTTCAGTATAGATACAAGTGACAATTTTTTGTTTCATCATAAGTGTAGTGGATTTAAAATATCTGACTTATGCTAAAGATCGAACGTTGTTTTGTGGTATAGTCCCTCCTTTTCCCTTAACCTAGTAGTGAGCTCCCTTAATTAATTCTCAAGGCACTTTGGCTTGAAAGTAAACAGGGATAAAAGTAAGCTCTATATCTCTTGTAACTCTAGGAACATTAAACTTGTTAGCTCCATATTTAGACTAAATGACACTATGCTCCTTTTAAATACCTTAGTGTTCTTATAACTAATAAGAAATCAAGATATGTGGACTGCCTACCTTTGTTAGAATCTATTCAATGCAAGGTTAACTCTTGATGGAATAGAACCTTGTCAATGGCTAGTAGGTTACATCTATCCTGAGAAATATCCATGTACGCTAGAGCTCCCTCCTTGTCTTCCCTAGAAGAATTAACAAAGCAATGGGAAGATTATAAGGAAGTACCTATGCTGCATATATGCTATCTAGAGGGCAATGAACAATAAGCTTCATAAAGTTATAGCATAGGACAGGCATGCCATGACAACCAATACTAAGCATGCCATGACAACCATTACTATCTTCTAGATTAGAGAAATGCTAATGGCTAAGAAAGCTCACTTGTCCATAAGTACCCAAATGCTAGAGCTGAAAATGAGCAAAATTAGAATAACCTTAACATAATCGCTTAACAAGACAAAAAGAATCGAATTATGTATTAATTAAGAATTAAAAAACAGTGGTGAACCCCACGCTACCAAATTCTCAGACAGCCTGACATATCAACGTCCATCTCGACCTTTGATTTTTCCTTCATGTGGAATGGAATCTCTTCGTTTTCCAAATTCCAAATGAACAAAATTACAATTTTCGCTCTGTCAGATGTGATTTCCTGTGTATATAGCGTGAAGTTGGAGCGTCAATTCACACTTATTTGACTTATCCCGTCTCTATACTGCTACTCTTATCTTGTCTTGGGCCCAGTGAACTCTTTGCGCTGCTCTTTATCATGTGGACGATAGATCCGTGATAGGTGATTCCGGAGAGAGTAGAGAGACACGAGAACCCCTCACTAGAGACACTTCCTTCCAACTCATCTTCCACAATCACAACCACCTTTTCCTTTGATTCTCTTTAGGTCTTCTCCACTCCACCGATAACTTCTTCTTCCTTTGTCAGTACCAAAGGCAAGACCCAATCTTTTAGAATTCAGACGTTAAAAAAATAATGTAAAGTTCACCCTAACCACTTTCTCTGAATATCTCCTGAATCCATCTTTCTCCTTTTATCTTCAATAATTTCCAACAACCCTTCTTGTTAAAGCAGATTCAAAGCTTGTATCTTTACTTTTCTCCTCCTTTCCCCACTTTTCCACAACTCCACAGGGAAGGGAATATCCCCATTTGCCATTTCCTTTCTTCTCAAACATAGTCTTAAAACATCATCATTAACTCATAACAATCGAAAAAGAAAAGGGCAATCCCCCCTCTTGTTTCAACTAAACAGAAAGAGAAATGCTGTCAAAGCCTCTTACTTTTCTCTTTGTCATTTTCTTCTCTGCCATTGTTAGTCCCACTCACGCTGGTTTACTAGCCGAGCCAGTCTCAGGCCAAAACCAGCCGCTAAAACCGGGCGAGTACTCTTCCTCTAATACGGTCCCGGCGTTTCCGGTGCAAACAGAGTCGCAGACGTGCCAGTTGGACCTATCAAACGAGCTCTTCGGCGGCGTTAACGACGCGTGCGGCAGAGACCTTGACCGGAGCCGGTGTTGTCCAGTGTTAGCTGCGTGGCTCTTCGCTGCCCATGCTAGGTCTGCTTTGCAAGTGCCTGCTCCAGCTCCAGCGACGGCGGAGCCTGACCTGCCGATGATGCCCGACGACTCGCAAAAGTGCGTGAATTCGCTGCAAAGTGCGCTGTTGAGCAAAAACGTGAAGCTACCGCAACCAAATGCAAGTTGCGATCCTATATTGTGCTTCTGTGGAATTAGGCTTCATCAGATAAGTTCGCTGAGTTGTCCTGCAGCATTCAATGTCAGCTATGGTTTTCACAATGCCACGCCCACTGCCGCAGTTAGGAATTTGGAGAAGAATTGCAAAAATTCCTCGTACGCAGGGTGTACTAAGTGCCTTGGTGCCCTCCAAAAGGTCAGTTTTCTGAGAATGACTTTACATTTATTGCTTTTTGTTTAAAGGAAAAAGAATCGGCATTTGCATTTATTGTGCTGGGTGTTTAATTCCTTGTTTGGTCTACCAACTAATCCGAGATTGGAAGTCCTATAAATGAAACAGGATGCGCGTTCTTGAAGGGTTTCATTTCTTTCTTTCTCAACCTTTGCACAAGTTGTTACTGAATGTATTGCCTCATGATAGTAGCGAGTCACAGAAGTTAGTCGCTGGAGGTATGAAAGTGAAATGGAGAGGGTTGGGAATATGGGGGGTGTCTTCTATCTATATTCTTTTTCTGTTTTTTTCTTGAAACCAAACCAAGAAGTCATTTGTTGGTAGACCCATTGAAAAGGACCCTGACCATGTGCCCCAATCCCTTTAACTTCCCATTCACTTCCTTTTACAATGCAAGCAATCTGGTTCTTCAACAAGATTTCAGTCCCCATAAGCTTTCCTCTTTGGTTAAATATCAATATTATTTATTAGAAGATCAAAACTTTACTCCTGTTAAATTTGTAACCGCAGCTCAAGTCAAGCAACAAGAATAGTACGTCGGCGGACAAAAGCATCAGCGACGGTGAGGACAGAGCAAACAAAATGTTCAACAGAGACTGCCAGCTGATGGGTCTAACATGGTTGCTCGCACGAAACAAAACGGCGTATATACCCACCGTTTCCGCGGTGCTACGGGCGATCATGTACAGTGCATACCCTCCTCACCAGTCCAAGTGTAGCCCCGATCAAGAGAACATGCCATTGGCCGTTGATTCACTTCAGTTCGAGAAAGCCCGGTCGTCTTCCCATCCATTGCCATTGTTTGCTTGGTCCATTTTCGGATTTCCTGTTTTACCCCTAATCATTTTGGGTTCTGTTTTACCAGGGCACTAGGCTGTTGACTGTGCAGAATACGTCTATAATATTACTATAATTGATTTTCTTCTTTTCTTGTAATATTGGACTCACTCGGAGTCAGGGTCACGTGAAGTTCAGGCAGAGAAGGGGGGGCTACATGGGGATTGGTTTTGTCTTTTTGTCCCTGTAAATTACAGCTAGGTTTGGGTTTATTTCACCATTTGGCGTCTAATTTGTTGCCCATTCACTGCTCTGTTAAGTTGATCACAGAACTCTTTGTTATTCTTTGCCTTTTACCTGATACAGTGCAGCCTGTGTGCTTAAAGCTATCATTTTGTACGGAGACAGACCATTGTAAAAAAGACTGGAACCATGTTTCTTTCACTGTTATATAAATATGAGTATCGGTAAATATTGGATATTACTGATATCAGATTTCGTTGCCGCCCAATACTAGTTATCATTGTAAGTAATTTTTAAAAGTTATAAGCAGTCCTTAAATTATTTTAAAATTGCAAAATAACTCCGTCATATGTTGTGATATATAATTTGTAAGTAATTTTTAAAAATTATAAACAGTTATTAAATTATTTTAAAATTACAACATAATTCCTTAATATGTTGTGATATATAATTTTTTATTTTACGTCAATCATATTTTTTTTTGAGGGACGTCAATCATATTTTTAAAAATTATAATAATAGAAACTTGAAATAATAATAATAATAATAATAATATAAAATATTCAAAATATTACAATTTCATCATATAATAAAGAGTAATTACATTAAAACATTAAATAAAAAAATTAAAATTTTATAACTATAAATATTACAACAAGAGTTTGCTCCGTAGAATACAACCAACTAGAATCAGATTAAAATAACAACGTTTACAACTAAAAGTTTTTTAGTTATATTATATATATAGAATTTAATATATAAATCAAATACAATTGAAATTAAAAGAAAAGAAGAAATGAAAATCTGGAATTTCATTCAATCAAATATTCACTCAAATCAAATTGATCTCAATTTTTATTTAATACAAAATTTTTATTATTGAGATGAGCTCCATTATTACTATCACTCAAATTCATTACGTCAAATGGTATATTAATACTTCCTAATCTAAAATTATCTTCCAAATCACTCTCGTCTATAAAATTCAGATCCTTAGAAACTTAATCCAAAAAAAAATTGATATGATCAAGGTAAATTGGATTTACATAATAACTTACTCTATTAAGAATTCTAATAAAAATTAAAAAATTATTAAGAAATTACAAGAAATTATATTCAACTTAGTAATGATAAATGAAAATAATATATCTTTCGCGATGCTTTAAATTGTATTAAACAAAGGCTTGTTCAATCTTTTGTCCTCCAATCAATTTATTTTCTTTGAATAGATGAATTCAAATGAGTTCTAACTCTTTTCACACCCTATTACACTCACATATTGACTCATAATTTAAAATGCAAACCTTTACAATTTTATAACACCACTTCCAAATTGATCCTACCAAGTTACTGTAAGAGAACAAAAGTAACATTATGAACAAAATAAATCATGATTAATTTTCCAGCTAGTAACAAAATTGAAAAAATACTTTAATTAAGCTTGTTTGTTTAACGAATAACAATGGGCATTCCAAAATCTTCAAAAACATGCTTATAAGCCTCCATTTGTGAGTTTATAAGATCTTGCATTATCTCATGGGCAACAATTATTATAATAGTCACTAGCATTTCCCTGCTAATTTTAGCTTTCTTTGTACAACTTAGTCTAAAATAGACACTCAAATTAAAAAATGCCTCAACTGCAAATAACGAAGAGTAAAATTACATTTTCCATCATTTATTGATGACTGCAAGATAAGGTATGTATGAAGAAGACCTATTTTTAAAATTGACCTTGATTGCTTCCTTTACTCTCTTTATGGCATCATAAAAATAACTAATTTTTGTCTTCTCATCACTATTAGCCAGACGCAGTACTCTCGTAAAACACTCACAACTCAGATAACAAATTGACATTATGACTAGAATTTATGATCTTTAAGTATAATTATCGAAACTTCCAATCCAACATTATACCTAATAGCTAAGATGCAACCTACTTATTACCTGTAAATATTTACCTCAACTCTTTCTTCATTAGAAAAAAGAAATTAAAGCAATAAGAAACTATTAATAAATCATGTAATAATGAGATGACACAAATTTTTATCGTTGGTGAAAGCCTCTCATTAAAATTCAGAACCCATGCACAATTATAGAAAAACTTATTCAACTTTTTTTCTTTCTGAATAGCCTCATCAATGATAGGAAAGTATCTAGCATGTCCTATATTTTCTAATATCAGGTCAATGCAAAGTGTAGTGCATGGAGTCTAACAAAAATAATTATACTCGCTTTGAAATCTTTTTCCAGCTGCTTTGTAAGCAAAATCATTGTTAGTAATAAACTGAATATTATTTTCTAGCTCAACTTCATTCACAACTTCATCAAATATCTGAAACATACTATCAACATGTCTAACAAGGCTAGATACATCAATATACTGAAAAAATATTGTACCTTGTGCAGAATAAACCAAAAATTTGATAAACGGTTCCTATCTTCTATTTGTCCAACCATCACATATTGTTGAACACTCATAAGTAGCTCAAGTCATTCTTTTCTTCTAAATAATTATTTATTTCATAAATAGTTATGCTTGGAAGTTTACCTTTGTAGTTATCAATTGAAAGAGTTTTATATCTTAGACTATAAGAGGTAATAACATTCATCATAGGCTGGTAATAATAAGATTGTGCAATCTTGAATGCTATACCTGAATCATACCACTATCTAGACATTATCATGTCTACATTATGAGCCATTTCTTTAGATTGTAAGGCATTACGGATTGAAGGTTAAGCTTTAAGAGTTGTTTGTAGTGCAAAAAAGTTAGACACTTGTTTTTTTCTTTTTCTAACATCAGATGCAACATTTTCTTTCTTATTGTGTAGGAATATTACTACCTTTAACATCTCCATTATCATCCTGACCACCACAAATAGAATTTTTACTACCTATTTTATAGTTCGGTCTTTACCTTCTATCTTTCTTATGTTGTTACTCTTTAATCAAAGTTTTCATTTGCTATTTCAAAGCATGATTCACTTTTTTATAAGACTCTATATCACCTTTTATACGAGCTAAATGTTTCTTTAGTCTTGTGATTCCCCTCCTTTCAAATGCTTATTACAATATTAATAAATGGTATGATTCTTTATTTCATTATGGTCACCAATCAAGCATGAGCCTACGCTTTATTATCAAATCTTCCTAAAGGAGCTAAATTATCACGAATATTTAAACTTCCTTTCATTTATCTATGAAAGTAAATGAACTTAATAACTTTATATCAAAGTAAAGTTGTGCGCAATAATAGGAAGAAATGGAGGGAAAACTGTAGGAAAATCCCGGGAGGTACATCACATGTACCAGGTGCGGAAAACAAAACTTTTTGTCACCGGGACCTTCCC
>JANKOE010000009.1:18325065-18337844 GCA_026284465.1 Erythroxylum citrifolium | reverse complement strand
CCCAATCAGGTCTCGAGTCGCCAAGTCTAAAATCAACAACAAAGATAAGGTGTAATTTTCATGGAAATTGTGTGCCCCCTAATTTCCCTTTCTATAATTTTAAGAGAAGATTCTTACAAGACAAGTTCCAAATCTAAATTAACTTCTTCTTTTTTTATTTCTCACGAGGTGTTTTAGGTGGGTTCTAACTATAGGAAGATACCTTTAAGTCAGTCATACCTAGACTAATCCCCGCTAGAGCCGGGTAGGTCCCTTGCAGGAGGCGAAATTCTGACCTCAAATTTTAAACGACTGCATATATGAGAAGGGTTCAAACTCACGATCTCACTTAAACCAAAAGAGCCCCAATACCAACTCACCGGCGCCTCGGGTTACTAAACAACTTTACTAATGTCGCGTAGATCTTCCCCTTGCTAAGCCTTGTCCTTTTTTTTATATAATGAATTGGTAACAGAAAACAAAAGGCCCAAGGATTCAGAAAAGAAACAGAAAAAGCATCATTTTGCAAAAGCTGGACTCTCCGCACAAGCCAACTAAGCCTTGGCTTTTTGAGTATATTGTTAACGTAAAAAAAACAACTTTTGACAACGACTTCCATGGAAAAGTTCACTCACTAATTCTCTAAGTAGGCCACCTAAGGGCCAAATCCTTGAGAAGGAAGGTAAAAGGTCTCTGTATTAAGTATCTGATATCCGTAACTCGGTCCACTCACTCGCTGATTCGCTGAGTTGATTGTTTAAAGATTGATGCTTGTTCGTGGGGTGATGGAGGGGTTTGATGAGATTGAGATGGAGGGAGCGTATGATTCGGATGAGACTATCTTTGTTGCGGTGGGGAAGAATGTGGAGAAGAGCAAAACGACGTTGTTTTGGGCGGTTCGGAGCTTCTCTGGGAAGAGGATTTGCCTGCTCCATGTTCACCAACCTGATACTTTTGTTGCTTTAAGTGAGTTTTTTTTTCGTTTTTGCTATTTCTGTTTAATTCTTCTGAACTTTGTTTAATCTGCTTTCATAGTGTGAATGTGCATCAATCCTCGAAGCGCTAGAGGAATTGGAATAGAGAAATTGAGCTATTTAGACTATTATAAAGTTTATAGTTTTATAGGATTCACCAGAGCTTTTTGTTCTATTTTGTTTCTGGATGCACTAACTGTAAACAATCCAACGTTGTTTTGGTTTATTTTTTTAAGTAATGTCTGGATTTGTGTTATGAAACAATCTTGATTTGCTTCAATACATGTAGCCGATGCAAAGCCTGGTTTTAATGAATCGAGACATGATACAAATGAGGCATTCCAAGAAATTGGGAGAAGAAAGCTGCCTGATATTCTAGACCAGTACTGTGACATGCTTGCACACGAAGGGGTATTGTCTCTTGTTATTTGGTCTGTAGTTGTATTACGTCTTTCATTTGGTTCTCTTTACAAACTCAGACACCCATATGGATATGCATAGACTAAATTAGTACATGTATTTACAGCTTCTAGGAAATATAAGCAAGAAACAACTAATTGTAGTTAGATTAACTATAATTACACTTGGCTTACTTCCTTAGGTGGAAGCAGGTGGAGTATGGATTGAGATGGACAATATTGAGAAGGGTATTGTTGAGGTTATTGCTCAGAACAACATTAGATGGCTTGTAATGGGCGCAGCGGCAGACAAATATTATTCAAAGTAACGAACTATTTCGATGCATTTGCTTAATGTTCATTGACATCCTAATTTTAGCCTCTATTAGGGCCGATTGTGCTCGTGCTCGTGCTCTTCTAGATGCTGTTTCATTTAGTATAGGTGATCATAACCTCTTAACATATCCATATGTAAGCATCCATTTAAAATGACCTAATTGGTGTTGCAGAATGTTGACAGAGCTAAAGTCCAAGAAAGCTACTTATGTATGCCAAAATGCACACCCAGCCTGTCACATCTGGTTTGTCTGCAAGGAATGCCTAATCTATACAAGGTTCCTTTCTTTACTTTTATATGCACAGTGCTGTAGAAGGGGATGATGGGGCTTAACCCTTCTTGTGTGGTTCATGATCGGTAATCTTAGCATCACAAAATAGTCAATTACAGTTTGTTGATCTAGGAGTCTGTTAAGGAATGTTCGATACCAGATTGTTGGTCTCTTACTCTATATTTCAATTGTTAAATGACCAATACTTAGGAGGTTCTTATCAATCCATGCATCTGATATAAATTTAAAAGTTCCAAGAGATTGGTTTGCAGATTGTTGCATCTTCCTCCCGGATCAAATTTGTCACTTCTGGTTATTTCATGCAAATACTACACAATTGTTGCTGCTTGTTAATGAATACATGAAAACAGGGGAGGTAGCAATGATGGATCTGAAGCAGAGATTGCCCTTCCCTTGGTACCCGTGAATCTCGATCTAGAAACTGAACAATCTGAGCTCTTGAGATCAGAATCTGCTGCACAAATCTGTCGATATATGGGTAAGCATATCAACTAGAATGGTGTTAACTTCAACTCTTAAGGTGTGTGGACTTTGATCTAGCATGAGCCGGTGAGGTATGCCAAAGTATATTTTTCAAAAAGGAGTTTTAGAGGAATGACTTTGTGTCAAAATTGTTCAGGTGTAGATGAAAATGCTGATGACCCGGAGGAATTGTTAGGAAGTTTCAACTATCAATGCACATTGCAGTCTGGCCAGTTCCTCAACCCTTTGAAATTGATGCCACTACTGACCAATGAGGTTGGAAGCTGGCTCCTCTATACTTTGTTTGTTAGTGCCAAGATTATTCCATAATTAATGAACACCCTTTTCTTTTCAGTTTGATGTAAGAATTAATCACTGAGCTACGTTTTCTTGGATGCATTTACTATTCCAAGAACATACCTATTACAATGCCACGGAAAATGAACATTTTGAAGTTCTTAAATTTTTATATCCTGAGGTCTAAGTTAATATGAATTGAAGCATTTTCAGTTCAAGCTATCTTATGAGGATTTTATTGTCAATTTTATGCAGCGAGAAACATCTCAAGTTAGACTAGAACAAGCAATCAAGGTTGCAAAAGACTTGGGTAAGATAGCATTTCAAGAGACAGTGAGACGATGGAAAGAAGAAGATGTTGCTATGGAGGCCAAATGCAAGGCAAGACTTATTCTTTATCTTATGTCTTCCATCCCCAGTTTTATGCACTACTCTAGTAATTCAAAGGTATTCTTAAACTCAACTAAGATCTGATTCTAGGAATATATTGAACTTCCAAATAATAACTTAGTATAATGACTAACCAAAAATTATTGCATTACAAGTGTCCATATCCTGTCCTGCATTACTATCAGCAATCTCCCGGTTCTATGATACTCTGCTTGACATTATAAGTTGAGCATTTTCAAGTTTCATGTCCGACCATCAATAGAGAGAATGAGCTAGATTAACAAGATTATGAAAATTGCATGAACCAGGACTGTTTATCATTCGACAAAGTATGAAGTTTTATAGATAGATTACTAGTTTTTTGGTTGAAATTGTCTAAGTTTAATATCTGAGAAATAATCTCCTTTCCAAATTTAACAAGCAAAAAGGGTGAGAAGTGAAATTTCTTATGCTGTTCAGATGAATTTTGATTGGTGAAGCACTAACTCTGCAAGCCTCATCATCATTAATGTGAAAAAAGAGTGGGAGGGTGTCACACGTGCATTATTGAATTTGAACCAGCTTTGTTTCCATTTGTAATTTTTCTGTCATTTTATCTCTTAACAGACCAAAGCATTTGAAGGTTTATGTATTAAGGAGATGAAAATGAGAAAAGAGGCAGAGGAAGCGATAGCTAGAAATAAGCAAGAAATGGAAAGAATTAAGAACCAACGTGATGATTTCTTCCAAGAAATCCAAATGGTTCAGGAGCAAAAATCTTTACTTGAGAGGCAAATTGGTGAATCCCATTCTACTGTCAAGGAGTTGGAGGAGAAGATTATCTCGGCTGTGGATCTATTGATCCGCTTCAAGGAAAGACGAGACAAAGCACGTGTAGAGTACGAAACTGCGACAAGGGAAGTGACAAGGCTGAGAAACTTGGCTGATATAGAAGCTCTTAAGTTGGGTAGATCAGAAATTCTTGACTTCTCTTTCATGGAGATCAATGAGGCAACTCACGATTTTGACCCATCTAGGAAAATTGGAGAAGGCAGATACGGAAGTACCTATGAAGGGCTGCTCCATCATGTGCATGTTGTCATGAAGATGTTG
This sequence comes from Erythroxylum citrifolium, assembly GCA_026284465.1. Classification (NCBI taxonomy): domain Eukaryota; kingdom Viridiplantae; phylum Streptophyta; class Magnoliopsida; order Malpighiales; family Erythroxylaceae; genus Erythroxylum; species Erythroxylum citrifolium. Next base: position 18,333,623 of record JANKOE010000009.1, on the reverse strand, counting down.
CCTGCTTATGGATCTCAAAGCGAGCTGGAGTTCAAAAATGGGGTATAACTTTATCTTCCTCTGTACAGTACAATGCATACTAATGCCAGCTGGCTGCTCTCTCTTTTGTTGATTGTTATTCTTACTTATACACTCTCAATATTTTCATATTCAGGTTAGTGTAAGAGCTATTAAACTTTAAAAAGAAAAAGATAAGAATCAGCTAAAGTTGGTTTGATGCATCCTAGGTCCTAGGCCTTATCGGTTCCTGTATGTATATGTGCATAAGCAAGCATGTGTTTGTTTAAGTCGATCGAAATAGGCCTGGCAATACAGTTTCAGATGTTAATTTCAGAAAGAAAAAGAAAGGAACAGTTTGATGGTACTTCTTGTTTGCCCATGAACTTTCAGGTGGAGATTTTGAGTAGGGTGCGGCATCCAAACTTGTTAAGCTTAATCGGGATTTGCTCGGAGTCAAGATCACTTGTATACGAGTATGTCAAAAATGGAAGTCTTGAAGATTGCCTCCTAAACAAAGGCAAGACACTTCCGATTCCATGGCAGACTCGTGCGTGCATTTGTATTGAGATATGTTCTGCTCTTATCTTCCTTCACTCCAACAAACCTTGCATTATTCATGGGAACTTAAAACCATCCAAGATCCTTCTTGATGCCAATTTTGTTTCCAAACTCAGTGACTTTGGCATGTTTCTTCTGATCAAACAAGGAGAAGGAAGAGTGAAAAGTGAAATGAAGAACTTATATCCTTGCTCCGGTTCTGTTTATCTTGCTCCAGAATACCTCGAAACCGGGACGCTCACTTCAAAGTCTGACGTATACTCATTCGGAATCATACTTCTGCAACTTTTGACTGGCAGACCAGCTTCTGATGTGGTGAGAGATGTAAAATGGGCGCTAGAAACAGAGACCTTAAAATCAATGATAGACATTTCGGCCGGAGACTGGCCATTTGAGCAAGCCGAAGAGTTAGCTAAGCTGGGGTTGAGGTGCTGCGAGAAGAACCAATCGAATCGTCCAGACCTTGAAACAGAAATCTGGAGTGTCCTTAAGCCACTGAAGGCCTCAACTACTGGTCCAGCCTCACTCAAGGAATCCAAAGAGTTGCGACGAACACCAACTCATTTTCTCTGTCCCATCTTTCAGGTAACACAACAATGAATACGCTCGAATTTGATCTTATTCCTCTTCACTAATTTGCAGAGTTCAGTATAGTAGTTTGTGTATCAGTTAGTCAATGGCTTCCCAATAGGTAGCACCAGTCATATCATATCAAAATTCTTCATCTGTTCTTTCATGTTAGGCTCAGCTAGAGAGACCTTTAGAGGTTTCTACTGTATCAATTGCTTGAAGCATCATTAATGGAAGAAATTTGCAGGAAGTTATGGAAGATCCACAAATAGCTGCAGATGGTTATACTTATGATGCTGATGCTATTAGAGGATGGCTACAAAGTGGCCACAACACTTCCCCTATGACAAATCTTAAACTTGAACACATCAATCTTATTCCAAATCATACTCTTCATCAAGCAATACAAGAGTGGAAACAGTTAACTGATACTTAGGATCTATACAATATTGTATTCTTTAACCTTTTTTTTTTAATACCCTCCCCTGTATAGAATATACTGTAAAAGCTGAACTGTAGTGTAACTCAGCCTATTCCAGCCCGGCCCAATTTCTTTTTAAAAAGCTTAAGGCCGGGTTTGGGCCTATCTACCATCCCTGACTGTACAGAATATGTAGACATAATTGAAGCTTGTAGTTACCATTGCCATCTTACCTTTTTCTAGTGATGGTTGTTTGTTCAATATATAATTTATAAATAAAGTGTTTAAATTAAATTGTTTCACTAATTAATTAAATAATAAAATTTTCTTTTTAAAAATATATTTAATAATGAGTTAACATCAAAAAATTAAAAAATTAATCCAAAAAACTTATTCGAAAATTATGTTAAAAGTAAATTCTGTTAAGTCGATCAACTTAATTTGTCTGTATTTTTATAAAACAATACGATTTTTGGAACAATTACAAGTATTAATAGATTTGTATGAGTTGATGATTGTTGAGTCAACTTAATTTTAAGTTCGATCGGATGTCTTGTAGTTTAATTTTACGTTAAGCTAACTAGTCTATGTTAATTTATTACGATTAATCAAATCTAAAACATTATCAAATTTGATATTTTATTTTGAAAACAAAAAAAAGGAACTTCATTAATAACCATTGTCAGCAGCTAAGGGTGAAGCAATACAAACAGGGAAAGATAAATTTCAATAAACAAGACCTGACATAGAACTAGCATGTCTCGTAAGGGAGTGAGCTGCATAGTTCGCAGATCTTTTACAAAAACCAAAATAAATATCATTAATAGAATGACAAAGAAATAAGCAATCATTAATAATCAAATCGAAGTCAAACCGATTGCGACTAAGTAAGAGAAGGCTTTGAATAACCAATTGCGAATCAAATTCAATAATAATGGAATGTAAGTTTTTCTTTTTAACCCAGCTTAAAGCCTCACAGATACCCATAGCTTCTGTTGTAGACGGATCCAAAACACCTGAAAAAATATTACTACCAGCAGTGATACAATTGTCATTGTTATTGCGAACAACGAAGCCAGTACCAGTCTTTCTAGACTCCTTGAAAATAGCAGCATCTGTGTTGATTTTAAGATAGTCATCCGGTGGTTTTTGCCACAAAATAAGAGCGGAAAGAGCGTTGTGTAACACTGCAGTTCGGCGTCTCCTGGCAGTAGTCCAATTTCTTAACATCGATCGGGCAAGAAAAAGAATAGCTTAAGCTGAATGCTTAAAGCCATGCCAAACCAAATCATTCCTATTCTTCCACAAAGCCCAACAAATGGAAATAGCCAAACACAAATCATCACCAGTATAAGTATGTGCGACAAATGAAAAACAAGCAGGCAGCACAACAGAGTTAGAATGAAATACACCCAATTGAGAATGTCACTACACCTCTCTAGCACAACTGCACTAAAATAAAATATGTGAAACAGATTCTAGCCCAATACTACAAATAGAACACAAAGGCAAAATATCCACACCTTTATGTACAAGAAGAGCACGAACCGGCTAGCAAGCATGTAACGAACGCCAAAAGAAACTTTTCATCTTAGTAGGAATGTTCAAAGACCAAAACTTCTTCCAAAGAGGAGAGGGAAGCACCTGATTCAAACCTCGAGGAACAACATGAATGAAACAGTAAGCGCTTTTAATCGAATATATCCCTTTCCTATCAAAGACCCAAACCCAATCATCAATACTTCATTGAATACTCAAAGGAATCTGGAGAATTAAATCTCTATCTCGCTCATTAAATAAAGCTAAAATTAATGACAAATTCCATTGTTTAAGGTCATGTAGGATCAAATCCGAAACTCGAAGATTTAGCCAAGAACCATCAAGGATCGAAGTGACATAGGGATGCCCCTCATCTGACAACCAAGGGTCAGAACAAACTCTAATGGTACTACCATTTCCAACACGTTTCCTACATCCTTTTTTAACAAAAGTAATGCTAGAAAAAAAATACTACTCCAAATATAGCTAAGATTAGTACCTCTTTTAGCATCTCATATAGTGCTTCGAGGATAGTAGCGAGCCTTAAGCACTTTGGCAACCAATGAGGAATTATCAAACAGCAATCTCCAACACTGTTTCCCAAGCAAGGCCATATTAAAATCATGAAAAGTCCGAAAGCTCATGCCCCCTAGATGTTTCGGCCAACACATTTTATCCGATGCCATTCAAGGAGTACCTTGCTTTTGTCTTACATTCGTACCCTACCAAAAAGAATTAAGCACCGTCTCAACCTTCTTGCATACACCCATCGGCAATCTAAACACAGTCATAGCATAGTTAGGAAGAGACTGAGCAACAGATTTCAGAAGGACTTCTTTGCCAGCCCGAGAAAGAAATGTCCTATTCCAATCTTGCACTCGCTTCTACAACTTCTTCTAAATAAAGGAGAAAATTTCCTTCTTACTCCTCACAATAAAAGAAGGTAAGCTCAAATAAGCAACGTTTATAGATCTTGATTCAACAGAAAGACAGGAAGAAATTACATGTCTCTGATAGTTTGAGGTGTTGGAGCTTAATCGAATAGAAGACTTGGTGAAGTTCACGAGCTGACCCGAATCCAGTTCGTAAGTATGTAAAATATCCTTAATAACTTCAGCCTCCCGAATATATAATTATTTATGCATATACTTTTAAGATTATAATTACAAATTACCTTTATTTAAAACAGAATCTTGATTTAAATTAAAAGAAAACTAAGTGATTTGATGCTATGTCCATACAAAAGAAATGACCACTTCTAATCAAATAAGGCATGGACAAAACTTCAGTCGGTGTCGTGCTTGAAACGTGGCAAAATGCCATTTGTAGCATAACGTTACTTGGCACACTTTTGTGGGCCAACCGCACCGCCCAAGACTCTAAGCCTAGCAGCTAGGAAATGTAGGGGATGCTTTCTCTCTTTTTCTCGTCAGCTCTCCTCGGGATGCTTGACGAACTCTAGACGGAATGTACGGCACGTCGCCAGTAATGCAATCATACCTCCTTGTCATGGCTTCTCGAGAAGTACTTTTACCTCATTTCCCACTCCCGTACGAAGTTTTCAATTGCATACTGTCTAGGAAAATGGTTTCCGCCAACTCAGCAAAGAGGCTTTCGAAGTGTGATTGCGACTGCGGAGTTATCAGGTAGGCCTGCATACAATGCAAAGGTAGAAAAGTAACAGTGCCACGTCAGAGTTTATTTGCTTGTTTGGACTGAATTGGGAAATAGCACAGATGAAATTCACCCTGCCCTTGCCAGTGCGGCCACAAGGGGAGCAACTGCTTAGTTTCAATAGCATGCAGTGAAGTTGAGTTGATGGTGGCAAAGTACTGAGTATCAATTTAACTGGATACGATAATATTGAGAGGAACAAGAAGTGTGAAAATGGGTGGTAAATTAAGAAAGGGTCCTGAGTGGATGTTCACGTAAAGAGGGACAGCTATGAGACCCTCTTTTCGGTGTTCGGTAAATACTGTCACTCTTTAAGTTATTTACAGAACACCGAAAGGAGGATCTCACAGACAGACGGCTCAAAGCACGTTATAACAGCCAAGAGGAATATGATGGCCGAGATGGAACATACATGGTGGCCTCACCTCCATTATTGATCCTTTTCCAACCACAATCCTACAAATCAGTAGGTATTAAAATTATCTTCAACAATTCCTTTCTCAATTATTACCAACACATGCCAATCCCCTTGACTTCAGTGAAATGCTAAGATCCTCTCTTTTCACTCTCTCTCCTCCAGACCTTCAACTTGAGCCATCTACACACTCTATATAAAGTCACCTCCTTTGATCTGCTTTCAACCAAGTCCTCCTAGCTCCCATCTTTCTACACTTACATTGCTAACACTATTGACCCAAGCTTTCCTTTTCAGTTCTGATAATGGCCACTGTCGAGGTAATTCATTTCCTACTAAATGTTTTCTGCTGAGTGATCAGGTTTTTCACTCAGTATGAAATTCATTATGTATATGTGATATATATAAAGACAGAGAAAGCCCTTTCTAATCTATACATGCTATCTTGGCAAATTTTGTTTATTCAGTGGGATTGACTAAACTCTCGTAGTACAACATAATAGTCATTGACTATTCATTTCTGGTTGAGCGAATCTTATTCTATGTTATTGATACTTTGAATTTGCATGGATATGAACTTTTGATATCATAGTAATTTCAGGTTGGCTGTCCTTGCCATTCTTCAGATCTTAATCTGGATAAGACCGAGCGTAGAACAGCATGTTTTACGTCCAGAAACTTGATAGGAATAATAGTAAGTTGATACTTTAAAAACAAAAAAGTAAGTTGATAGCATTTCTAGCCTGGCCATTAAAAAGGGTAATTATCAGGAAATCTTGGGGACTTATATCCTGCTTACTTATCTGAACAACAACCTGAAATTTCAGAAAAAATGCCAAGTTACAAACTTCCAAATCACTGGGTACTTTTCTTTTATTTATTTCCAGCATTACAGGTAAGCATCCCATTGGAATTTAAGTAAAAGATTGCGTCTCGCAGGTTGTATCAGCACAAAACGCACTTTCAGGGGAGAAAATCAATGTAGAACCAGTTAAAGTTATGGAGACCAGTAAAGAAGCGGAAATCTCTACACCCCCAACACCACAGCCGGAAAATGAGGAACCTAAGGCAGAAGAAACCGTTTCAGTGACTGAAGAAGCAGTGGCACCGGAACCTGAGGCCCCAGCGATTGAAGTTGAAACAAAAGAGGTGGTAGAAGAGGCCAAGGATGTGACAGAAGAGCCAGTAAAAGAGAAAACTGAAGAGGAGGTAGCTACGGAAACACAGGCTGCTGCTGCTGATGAGAACCCTAAAGTTGAGTCTCCAACGGACCTCGCAGAACCTGTTGCCAATTCAGTGATTGAAGAGACGTCTAAGCCTTCCGAGTCACCGGCTCCAGGACCAGAACCAGAACCAGAATCAGCCAGTGAAGCTCTAAAGGAGGAAGTAAACGTGGAACTGAAGACTGAAGCAGAAGCCCCATCAGAAAAGGATGAGTAAGACAGGTTATGTTGGCAGTGTTTTCAGTGGAAGTTTGTGAGAAGTGGTGGTGCTTGTAGCTTGGATCTGCATGGCAAGTTCCAAGTGTTCGTTACCTAGTTTGTGTTTCATTTCAATAAAGATGTTGGCTCCAAGGACATGTCCTTTGCATCGATCTTGCATGCAATTATCACGGTATGATGTTCTGGGCTGTACAATAAATTCCATGGGAAACTGGTTTGGAACAACTTGTGCTATGTCGTGGGACGTGCCAATGGCTCCCAGAGTAGTTCTATAAAGTTTATATATCATGGGTTGCTTAATAATAGTAGCTTGTATTGACCATTCTTCCCTGATTCCACATTTGCTGGGCGGAGGTTTAAAGTTTCTAATTGTCACGATCATTAAATCAGGAACAAGATCATCTGTCCAATTTTTATGATATCTTATTGTGTCAAGTAAATCACAACTATTTATTTATGCGGGTTCCGTATAGGTCTCACATAAATAAACGTGAGATCCGCATAAATAAATAGTTAAGATTCACTAGACACAATAAGACACCATAAAACTAAGACATCATAAAATTAGACAGAAGAACTGGACTCTAAATCAACATATAATTAAAGAACAAGTGAACTCGTATTAATTATCATTTGGAAACATGACATATAACTTAGTATCACGATAATTCAAGTTCACCTTTTTCCCTCAGGAAGAGTTCCTCCTTTGCCTTGAATTAACTCATAACCTCTTTCTTCGAACTTTGTCTCCATGAATAATTTGGTTCCATGAAGTACCTAGCTGATCTCTTTCTCTTAAATTGTCTTCTCACCTCCATTGTCATATGTATCATTTCCTTGAACTTTTTCTACAACTCAACTACATTAGATATACGCTTGTTTAAACCACTTATCAGTCAAGCCATTATAGTTTCTCTCATTTACCATATAAGCCCTCCTTATGGTGATTCTCATCCCTTTATTATAGTTCTTGACACTCTTAAGCCCCTAATTTAGTCCTTACAACTTTTTGATAGAAGTCTCTGTATTAGTTAGTTGGTAAGAATCTACTTCTAATAAAAACTTTCATCTCATCACATATTTCTATGAGTCTATTATAAATCCTCCGCCTACTTTTTACTAAATTGATCCCACCAAACAATGTCATAATCAGTGAACTTTAATATATTAGGTTTCACCTTTTATTTCCTTAAAATAATGTGACAATCATATGTTAGCTTTATCTTCGTCTTTGACTCCAAGTATGCTCAAGATCAGTCCTCCCTTAACAAAATAATTTTTAATTGAATACTCAATTTTTTTTGAGGTTTCTTGGTCTTTATACTCTTTCATCCCTTTTTCAAACTCTATACATCCTCCTTAACTCATTTGCTTACCTAGTTGGTTTCCTTAATGCAATCACATCCTTATCAAATCTAATAAATTAGCTTTTTCTTCACTTAACTCATCTTTATAGTTATCCAGAACTTCTTTTGAAAGTGTTGAATTGTACTTATCCCTTCTTTACTTATTAGGAACTTATGGTAGTTGATACTTTTATAATTTAACATTTTTTTGGAATTGCCTTCGTAAAACACCCTTTGTTCATACTCATTTGTTCAAATTGCCCTTGTAATTCTTATAAAATAAAGAATGGGTCTTGTTCTTCCTTATGTATGGAAGAACCCTTAGATGAAGACATATTATAAAGCCAAAGATATGAAAGTTAGTAGATAAAAGTAATTCTCACAATCCAATTCCTAATATTTTTATGAAAAATTAAATGAATACATTAATATAAGAAAAATATGGTTACAAAAACATCTATATATTTCCATTACAAGAAATTTTGGTTTCAGCAACCAAATTCTAAGCAACCATATATAGTAAAATGGTTGCTAATTATATACATTTTGCAACCAAAAATTATTTGGTTGCAATATATAAGTTACGTATATTT
>JANKOE010000009.1:18302884-18314825 GCA_026284465.1 Erythroxylum citrifolium | reverse complement strand
TTTGACTAAGGATGAAAGTGGGGATAAAATTGATAGCACGATGTATAGGCAAATTGTGGGTAGCCTCATGTATTTGACAGCAACTCGTCCTGATCTTATGTTTATTGTGAGTCTTCTCAGCCGATATCTAGATGCTCCTACTGAGCTTCATTTAAGTGTAGCAAAGAGAGCTTTGCGCTATGTACATGGTACTGTTTCTCTTGGTTTATTTTACAAGACAGGAGGCGTTGGAAGATTAATTGGATACACTGATAGTGACTATGCCGGCGATCATGATGATAGGAAGAGTACTTCCGGATATGTTTTTTGTATGAATTCAGCAGCAATAGCCTGGTCTTCAAAGAAACAGCCAGTGGTTACGTTGTCAACAACTGAAGCCGAATTTATTGCCGGAGCTGCTGGTGCTTGTCATGCAGTTTGGATTAGGCGAATGCTTGAGCAGCTTGGGTGTGTTCAAAGCAAGGCCACAATAATTTTTTGTGACAACAGTTCAACCATTAAATTAGCGAAGAATCCTGTGCTTCATGGGAGGAGCAAACATATTGATGTTCGCTTCCATTTTCTTCGAGAGCTTATCAAGAATGAAGTTATAGAGCTGGTTTATTGTTGTTCTCAGGATCAACTTGCAGACATCATGACAAAGCCACTGAAACTTGATGCATTTTTGAAGTTGCGTGAGCTTCTTGGAGTGAGTTCATGTCCAGAGATAAACTGAAAATCTGTTCAGTTTACGGGAGGCAATGTTAGTACTGTCATTTGACCAGGTCTTTAGGAGTTTGTTTCTAGTTAGCAATAATCCCTATATTTAGGGACTAGTTTAGTTTCTTGTTTTTTGACTTGTTCCAAGTGAACTCCACGATTCTGTTACCACGTGGATGAATCTTTTCTGTTACTTGTAAGGCTATTTAATAGCCACCCAGTTTCTCAATAAGACGTCGATTGTTCTCCAGCTTTCTATACTAGTGTTAACAATAATTCGGATTATCACACGCCTTTTCTTCGTGTCAGAACTACCCATCTCTCTACTCTTTCCTTTCTCTCAGTTTGATATTTGCCACTTTCAACACTTACGCACCACCGCCGAAAAAGGCTAAGAGACAAGACAAATGCTATTTCTTTATTGTCTTCTTGTTCTTGTTAGTCTTCGGCCCTTTATCGTGTTGGATTCCCATATACCAAGAAAAAAAGAGACTTTTTTGCCTTTCTCGACCCTTTCTTTTCCTCTGAAACCAAACAAACCGTCTTTTTAGCCTACTAAAGGTCGTTAATTGTGTCCCCATTTTTCCATCAACTAAGGAATCTCCGTTGTCTCCTCTCTTTGGAACAGTAAGCCATCTTCACATGTAAATTTTTGTGTTAGTCTTTTTCTTTTGTGTTTCTGGTCTCAAAGTTTGTCACCACTAATGAGTTGACATTTTTGGCTGTTGGAAATGTTCTAAGTTCTGATAACATGCGATTAGAGGACAAAGAGAAGGAAGGAGTTGAAGAGGGGAATGGTGATATGGAAAGGAACAAATAATGAGGAGGGTGATGACGGAGGAAGAGCTGGGTTTAGGAGGCATCCAAGTGAGACTTCTTTTAACGCAACTGATCAGGATGATAAATATGATGAGGGAAACCACGAAATTTAGCTTGGTCCTCAATGCACCCTCAAAGAGCAGCTTGAAAACGATAAGGTGACTCGTTTTGCTCCTTCTTCCAGAAATTTTATATTGAAAGGAATGTTTCTTTTTTTAAAGGACTTTTGATTAGAGCTTAACTCGTTTGAATTTATGTATACGTGCATGGTGTACATTGTTGGATTTTAAAAGTTCAGGACGATGAGTCTCAGGAAATGGAAGGAACAGCTTATTGGGTTCGTTGATTTTGAAAATATTGGAGGTACATCTCAAGCATCCGTCTGATTAATCTGGCCTTGCAGGTCTCGAGAATTTTCTTTCAATCTTTTTCTGCAATGCTATCATAAGGTTCTCTTCTCGTATGAAAAAGTCGCTTCCACCTTTTGATTCATTATTTTGATATTTCGTTTTATCTTGGTCTTAATGGTTGTGTCCATCTCAGACAAATGTTTGAGTGAGCGATAAATTGAGGCCCCTGCAGAATTTCAGATACTAATTAGTGTATATATATGTACTGAGGTTTTTTATATGAATGGTGCATACTCAAAAATCAAAAGAATATTCTTCCCAGAAAGAAAAGCCTTGACAATATTCTCATCTTATACCCATCTTGTTTATCCCAGAGACTCTTGATCCAGAAGTGAAATTTCTTCAACTGTTTATCATCTCTCCTGGTAGACCTGACATTGTACATTCTATTCCGGAAGATGGAAAACCCAAGGCCTCATGGTTCACGTTGAAAGAAGGATGTCCATACAACTTAAAGTTCTCATTTAAGGTCAGCAACAACATTGTGTCTGGCCTCAAGTACACCAACAACGTCTGGAAAACTGGTGTTAAGGGTAAGCTATTAGTTTCCAAATTTAGGCTATTCCGCCTATAGGTTTAACTCAAGAATATATCTTATTTCAGTTGACAATACAAAAGAGATGATTGGAACTTTCAGTCCTGAACCAGAGCCTTATACACATGTAATGCCTGAAGAGCTCACTCCATCTGGTCTCTTTGCTAGAGGATCTTATACTGCAAAAACTAGGGTTTGTTTCTTTTTTTTTTCTCTATTCTGTATCGTAACCTTTAATTTAGTTCTACTCTTTGATTTTGATTTTGATTGTAGTTTGTTTTTGCGGATTTTAAGATATGCAGAAAGACCATGATGGATGGATTTAGCTTTACTTTTGCATCAAATTTATGCATTGAGGCGTGATTGTCCATACCAATCTATATAATTGTTCTCTCTTACATAATCTTGTATAGCAGGTGCCTACAAGGTGCTTCATCTTACCTTGTCACTAATATTATCGTTACCATGTGATGTGATTGATACATACATGCGACTCTGGCATGCTACACATAGTTCCATCTACCATTTGTATTCATAATTTCAAGATTTCTTTCATAAAGCTTCTGCAACATTATTTCCCACATATATTTTAATCTTCATTCCTTGATCCAAAATTTGTTGTTTCGTCTAAATCAATCTGATATCTTACGATTCTCCTGTGGCTTCCTCAGTTTGTTGATGATGATAACAAGTGCCATTTGGAGATCAACTATACTTTTGACATTCGTAAAGAATGGGCGGCCACTTGAGAGGAATTCTCAGGAAGGAAAATTCTAATCCTCTCCCCCACATATTTAAGCCATGTTAGAAGACAAACTCAAGTAGAACTCTTCTGGGTTCCTGTCCTGTAGATATGACAAATGAGTTGTATTACTTAGGCTTATCGTTTTGTTAGCTGTCAAAGTTCATTAATTGTAGACGAGTTAGTGTAGCTGTTGTTAGCTGTCAAAGTTGGTGAATAAACTGACTTTCGTTCCTATAAAAAGATCCTTGTATTTGTAATGCATGCATGAAAGAAAAACAGAGAAATATTGAATAGAAGCTCAGATAGCAGCAGCTAGAGTGTAATGTTGTTTTATTATCGATATATTGTTGTTTGATATATTGTTGTGAGTCTACTATGTTTTCAACAAGTGGTATCAGATGTCGATTCATGACTATGTTTTAAGGATGTGAAAAATGGCTAATATGATTTAGCCATAAATTCCAAAATTAACTAAGACAAATTATGGAAATTGGAGCATCTAAATAAAGGTGCTGCTCAGATCATAAGATTTGTGGGTGATATGTGCCTAATTGATTGTTTAATTATTTCAAAACATTTAGTGATTAATGATATGAAATTGCTTAAGATAGTCATTTTGATTCATATGTGATTTTAGTCACAATTAAGAAGCAAATAAGGTAAAGTGAGTCGAAAACACGATATTTAGATCATTTTTGGAAGATTAATTTTCACCTATCTTCATGGAACAAGAATGAGGAAGATTAAAACAAGAAGAAGACAAGAAATTACCAAAGAAAGATGAAGAATGAAGAGCATAAAGATCACACACAGCTTGCTGGAATTTTGTCACAGTTGGGAGTGAATTACAGTAGCCATAGATTATAAGATGAAGACACCGCATACTACCCAAGGAGCCAGCTGTCTCATTCAATAAAGCCTAGCATTTATAAAGAAGACATATGCGAAGAGGGGCTAGAAAAGTGCTCATGACCATGCTGGAATTGTTGCACAGCTGTGAGTGGTGCATGGACTTGTATGGTACTTCACATGTTGAACATGTTGGAGCAATAACGTGGAGGCTGGATGATGGACAACAACTACACTTGAATGATTTATGAGAATTAAAAAAGTAAAATGTGAACTAAAAAAGAATGGAGGGTTGGAAAGCTTCTCACGGCCGTAAGAAGCTACTCACAAGTGTGATAACTATGTCACACCTATGAGACTCTCTCATGAGAAATTACCACATCATCTAGGTTTTTAGTATAAAGCAAGACGAGGTGTGACGGCTGAAAATATGAAAATTGAGGTGGGTTTCGGTCGACAAAAAAAAAGAGAGGTCTTTCGGCTGGGTTGAATCATGAGGGACCTTTGGGAGCTTTGGGAGAGCACGAAGAGGGAGGTAAGCTCTCCACCATGAGAAGACCCATAGAGGGGTAGCTTCCTGACATCGATTCAGAAGCGATATCAATGCCGACAACCTCGTTAAGCATTCCTTCCTTGTATTTGTTGTTTCTTTCTCTCTTTAGAAATTATTTAAGTTATCCTATGTGTATGGATTTAGGTATTGTGAAAAGATGTTTTTAATGTGTTCATTAGATTGCTTATTGACAAACCCATTGCTAGAATTTTGATATAATCCGTAATTGTTATGTTTGAAATTCATGTGTAGCGACTAATGATTCGTCTTGTTAGGGATAACAAAACTTAGGTTAAATAATACATCATATGTGGTTGTTGCCTTGATTAATTGATTTTCCTAATTCATAATGCTACTACCCAATTAAATTTAGAGATCATATCCTAGGTTATTAGGTGGTGACCATGCGTCATTACGCTAGTCAAAATAAAAACTAGACTACTAATATAGCAGTGGTGAGTCTAGGTCGATCCTACAGAGGGTATGTGCAAAGTTTATGAATGAAATTAATCGATGTTTAGGAAGGGGGTTTGGATTTTGGATTAAGAAAATAAAATAAAACTAACTTAAAGAAAACAAATTAAAGAAAACATGAGGAAAAAATGATAAAAGTGGGGAATTCGGTAGGGACACGGTTCTTTGGTTTAATCTCGACCTACACCGTAATTAAGCATATTTCATTCATTTGTTATTCTTAAACCTCTCATAGCAACTATTAATCGTGAGTTAATAATTAACCTGAGTTTTCCCTTAGGTAGTGCTTAATCAAGATACGATCGTTAATTAAACCTAGCCACAGAATAACCTAGGATACGATCTCTAGATTTAATTAGGCAATAGCATTATAAATTAGGCAACCCGATTAATCGAGATAACAACCACATGCGATGCATCATTTGGCCTAGGTAATGTTATCCCTAATGATTATGAATCGTTAGTCACAATACATGAATTTCAACATAACAATTACGGATTATATCAAAATTCTAGCATTGGGTTTGTAATTAAACGATTCAATGAACGAATTAAAATCATCTTTTCACAATATCCAATGGGTTCATACACAAATACATTATTTGAAATGTTTGTAGTTCGTGATGTTCTTGGTTAAATATGATATATAATGTGATCAGGTAATCAATACTGAATATTGTGATATATGGGATTTGATTCTAAATGATGTGATATACAAAGTTGGATAATATGAAATACTTGTGAATTTGGTTAAATACTTGTGATATTTGTGTTCTGTTTTGAGTGAGCACATTGATGATGGTTCACTTACTGAGTTCGCAAAACTCATCAAAATTACAAATGTTGATTTTTAGGTTCAGAGGAGATCTAGCTAGTCTAGTTGAAGTAACTTCTTCATTTGGACATAAGTCAGTGTCAGGATTAGTTGTACCTGCAAATGTCTTACTTATGTTGTATTAAGAATTGTATCTCTCAACTGCTGTATAATGTACATAAGAATTTTAGAAATGAAATGACATTCAAGACTGTATATGTTTCTAAAAGAAATGGGACAAAATGATTGTGACTAAATATGATTGTGAATGAAATGATTCAAAATGAAGATTTGAAATGCTTTTGATATGTGATGTCTTAAAAATTTGGAAATGCGACCATCTTAACATGCCCATTTGTAGAGTATGTTCCCGAATATCCTTCGGTATGTTGGGCATATGCTCTATGAGAGTGGTATGTTTCATTTTGGAAAATTGGGACACTTACTTTTCCAGATTTTGGATACTAGCCCACATTTCTTGTTGAAAAGTTTGAGTGTTAGTAGCCAGACTTTTCACAATATCTTCCAAAGACATATCTGGTTTAGAAGATGATGCTTGAGGTGGTGGAATTGGCATTCTCATTTGAGGTGGATGTGGCTAAAATCTAGGTAGCTTATTGCCATAACTAAAATTAGTGTGATCTTGCCAACCTGGATTGTAGTGATTTGAGTAGGGATCATATCTCCTTTGCGGTTGTCCTAGAAATCCTCTGACCACATTTACTTGCTCTTTAGGGTCTTCTTGCAGAGTTGGACACATTTTTGTTGCATAACCCGTTATGGAGCAAATACCACATGTTTTGACATGTTGAATTTGTCCTACAACCACATTTTCCACTAAAGAAGTCAGAGCATCTAATATTTGATGCACTAACCTCATTAACCCGTTATGGGGGGTTATTCTGTCGAGTCCCGAACTGTTGTGCATTAGTGGCCATGCTAGAGATCAAACTCATTGCTTCATTTATAGTTTTGTTCACCAATGCTTCTCCACTTGCAGCATCAATCATATTCCGATCCACTGGTAGCAAACCTTCATAGAACAAATTGGTCCTAGTTACTAAGAATAGATCTATAATAACCAATCTTCCCTTATCTTGTACGAAAATCACAAACATATCGAATAATCACTCCCTAATCGAAAGACAACCCTAGAAGCAGCTCGTAGGATTTAGCGTTTTGACAGCCTTAAAATCTAAAATGACCCAATTCTAACCAACAAACTCAATAGATGGTTAGCTTAAAAAAAACTTAATAGATGGTTTATTCAATTAGATTAATTACTTCCACGAAATACATTAAACTTCTTAATGAGGAAATAAAATTATATCAATTGCCATTTATTAAAATCAACAAATAATTACAAATTCGTTGTTTTAATTGGCAATAGATTATTTCACGATTATTAAATATATGTATTTATTCAATAAAACCTAAAAACTATCATGAAATCACTAAATTCCGGAAATAATTAAATATCCATGCACAATTGAATTCAAATAAACCTATTCGATCTCACGATCGATTTAGAATCAAGGTTTCAATATAAGCTTCTAACTAGAATTTAAAAAAATTGGTTACAAGCCACAGAAAAGAAAGAACACATGAATATTATTGAGAAGTAAATTATCTTAATGAAGAAGATTAGAGCAAGACAAACATTAGAGAGCTCCCCGATTAAAAACCCTCATACTACGCCTACTTTCTCTCCCTTAAGAGCAAAAAGTGGAACCCAGCATAGATGTCTCCCAGTCCAGCTCCAGTTGTCACCTTTTTTCTTTGGAAAGCCACTACTTACTGCCTAAACAATAGACATCCTATTCTTTCTAGAAAGTTTTCAGCCATGAATTATGAGAATCTGAATTGAATCGCACTATTTTGATTCTCATACCTAAGCTTCCTACTCCCATGTCGATCACTCAATTCAGGCCAATTGTATTGTGTTCAATGATTTATAAGGCTATTACTAAGAATATCGTGAACCAAATTAAACCACATATAGATGAACTTGTAGCTCCTAATCAATGTAGCTTTGTTCCAGGGCGATTGATTACTGACAATATTATTATTGCCCAAGAGGTCATCCATACCATGAAACGGAAATATGAAAAAAGGGTATTCTAGCTATTAAGGTTGACCTTGAAAAAGCTTACAATCAACTTTCTTGGGATTTTATCAAAGATACTCTTATCGATCTTGGGATTCTTGAATCTTTGATAAAACTTATTATGAATGTGTTTCATCAGTATCTATGCATGTGAGTTGGAACGGAGACCTCAGTGAAGCGTTTACTCCCTCCAGAGGTATTTGACATGACGACCCATTATCACCTTATATCTTTGTACTTTGTATGGAACGACTAGGTCACTTAATAAGTCATTCCGTGTCTCAAGGACAATGGAAGCCTATTAAACGCGGTAGACGGGGTTCGGCCCTATCTCACTTATTTTTTGTAGATGATCTTATTTTGTTCTTAGAGGCCTCAATTAACCAAGTGCATGTGATTCGGGACACATTGACCACTTTTTGTGCAGCCTCAGGTCAACAGGTTAGTCAAGACAAAACTCGATGTTTTTACTCCAAGAATGTACATCATTCTGTGGCGAGATACTTAAGTCGAGAATTGGGGTTTAAGTAGACAAACGACCTTGGCCACTACCTTGGAATGCCCCTATTGCATGAGAGAGTTAGTAAATGAACATACCAACATGTTCTTAATAAGGTGCAACAACGTCTTTCAGGATGGATGTCAACCCTTTTGCCATTTACAGGACGAATCACCTTGACTCAATCTGTTATATCTGCTCATCCCATCTACACAATACAGACGGCCCGCCTGCCTAAAAGTCTTTGCGATGGGTTAGAAAAATTAATGTGAACTCTGTTTGTTTGATAGAATCTAGGATTAGGTCTCCTTCTTTCCTGAACTCTGTTTGCTCCTCCATGTTTCCGAGTTGGCTTTCATACAGTAATGGCAATCAGGCTTCAAATGCTAGGATAGTTATAGCCTAGAATTCCGATAGGTTTTTGTGCTCAATTCTTTGCACAAGTGATCAGTTGCTCCATTTAGAGCTGTCCCCTAGGAACTGTTCTTATTCCTTCTTCCTGACTTGTGTTTATGGATCCAATAGTCTCAACCATAGGAAGAATTTGTGGTCAGATCTGTCTTCCATCAATTTCTCAGTAGGAAACCTTCCTTGGATGGTAGCTGGAGATTTCAATGCTATTTTGTCTCCTTTTGAAGCTGCCCCCATCAGTCCTTCTGCACTGAATGGGCTTAGTGATTTTCAACAGTGTGTTAAGGACATTTCTATGTTCGATTTAAATGCCAGTGGTCCAAGTTTTACTTGGACTAATAAACAAAGTGGTGACTCCTTTGTTGCTAGGAATTTAGATTGAGCCCTTATTAACTCAACTTGGAGCTCTAGGTTCCCCCATTCCTTTTGTGTTATTCTGAACCCAAACATCTCAGATCATTCTGCGATAGTGGTTAGGACTTTGTCTAATACAAGGAAGAGAGCTGCTCCTTTCCGGTTTTTCAATTTTCTAGCTTCTCAGCCCAATTTCCTTCAAACAATGGAGGAAGTTTGGTCTTCTCCAGTGCAGGGCTCGCCTATGTTTTGTGTAGTTTCTAAGCTCAAGCAAGTTAAAAAAGCCCTTAAAATGATGAACTCTAGCCAGGTAGGGGATGTGAATGTCAGAGTGGAAAATTGTCAAATGACTCTCAACCAAATTCAGGATCAAATGAGAATCTTGCCTAGGTCTTCCAATATGCTTGATAGGGAATCTGAAGCCATACATAGGTTACTTAGAGCTCTAGCAGATCAGGAGTCGTTCTTTAAAGAATCCTCCAGGGTTCAATGGCTCAAAGAAGGGGATAGGAACACCAAATTTTTCCATAACTCGCTCCAAGCTCGCAGAAACAGAAATCAAATACATTCTTTAGTAATGGGTAATGGGAATAGGATAGTTGGATTTGAAGAGATTCAAGCTGAGTTTTTAGACTTCTTCCTAGGTTCAGTTGGGGATAAGAAGAACCTTCATTCTTCCAAGGAGTACGTGGCCAATCTTTTCCCGCATTCTTTACCTGTCACTTTGACAAATTCTCTGACTGCGGAAGTCTCAGCCCAAGAGATTAAGGAGGTTGTCCATTCTTTTCACCCTAATAAGGCCCCTGGCTCGGATGATTTTAATGGGTTTTTTTTCACTCAAACCTGGCATATCATTGGTGAGGATGTTACTAAAGCCATTCAAAATTTTTTCACTCATGGCAAACTCCTCAAAGAGCTGAATTCTACTTTCATCTCTCTCATTCCTAAAAAAGCTCACCCTTCTACAGTGCATGACTATAGACCTATCTCGTGTTGCAATATGCTTTATAAGGTGATTGCTAAAATCCTAGCCAATAGACTTAGAGAGATTCTTCCACATGTTGTTAGCTTAAATCAAAGTGCTTTCATTAGGAATCGAAGAATTGGGGATAACATTCTTTTGGCTTAAGAAATTTTCAAGAATTATCATCTGGCAAATAACCAAAAGAGATGTGCATTCAAAGTAGACCTTCAAAAAGCCTACGACTCTGTTCATTGGGATTTCCTTCTTAATACCTTAGTAGTTGTAGGTCTCCCCATCAAGTTCATTGATTTGATCAAAGAATGTATTACCACTCCGTCATACTCTATTTTGATCAATGGAACTCCCTCACATTTTTTTAGAGGTAAGTCTGGCCTTCGCCAAGGAGATCCTTTATCCCCTCTCCTTTTTATTCTTTGTATGGAAGTTTTCTCTCGTAGTTTGAATGACTTCATAGTAACTAATCCTTCCTTTAAATTCCATTGGCGTTGTAAAACCCTAAAACTCACTCATCTCTTATTTGCTGACGATCTCCTTATGTTTTGCCATGGTGATATAAACTCTGCACAAATTATGCTTGATTGTTTGGTTACTTTCTCCAGTTTTTCAGGTATGGAAATGAATTCTTCTAAGAGTCAATTTTTTTTATCTCCTGAAGTGACTTATCTGACTCATCAAATGGAAGTCATCTGTAGTCTTAAAAAAGGTTCCCTTCCCATACGTTATTTAGGGGTCCCTCTCTTGACAGGAAGGTTATCTAGGAGGGACTGCTTACCCATTTTGGAGAAAATTGATAAGAGGATAAACAATTGGATTCATAAACATCTTTCCTACGCTGGTAGACTTCAATTGGTCATTTCAGTCTTATCATCTTTCCATGTGTACTGGTCTTCCCTCTTTATTCTGCCCTCTTCCATCCTAAAGGATATAGAGTCGAAGCTTAGAAATTTTCTGTGGGCAGGGAAGGGGGATTCTGATTCTAATTCTACTTCGAATGCCAAAGTTAAATGGAGTGACATTTGTAGAACTAAAAAGGAAGGAGGTTTAGGGATTAAACATCTGACAACTTGGAACTATGTTCTTTTAGGTAAACGGATTTGGTTTCTGTTTGATGATAAGGAAGCCCTTTGGGTTAAATGGGTACATACCAATATATTGAGAAGGGAAAATTTCTAGTGTGCACAACCTACTAATAATAGTTCTTGGAGTTGGAGGAAAATCTTATTTGTGAGGGATAAATTACGGAACCAATTCAGATTTAGGATAGGGAATGGAATTTCTACTTTGTTGTGGCAGGATCCGTGGCATCCGAGAGGAATACTGAAGGACTTT
The DNA here is from genome assembly GCA_026284465.1 of Erythroxylum citrifolium. Lineage (NCBI taxonomy): Eukaryota > Viridiplantae > Streptophyta > Magnoliopsida > Malpighiales > Erythroxylaceae > Erythroxylum > Erythroxylum citrifolium. The sequence goes on along the minus strand of JANKOE010000009.1, from coordinate 18,303,242 downwards.
TCTACTCCGAGAGAGATCAATAGATCGGATCTCCCAATGACAGCAAGCGTTTCAGAAATTATCACCAATGATGAGTGGAGATGGCAAAAGGCTTCCATAGCGGTCATCCGTAACCTTGAGCCCCTCGAGTACACCCCCAATAGTTCCATTTCGGACAGTTTGGAATGGTTAGCTCACCCTTCCAAAAGGTACACTAATAGGTCCGCCTTTCATTTCCTAAAACCTCCTATTCCCAATGTTACTTAGTTTAAGCTGGTTTGGTCTAAAGCAAATAGCCCTCGGTGTTCCTTTATATTGTGGTTAGCTTTCCTACAAAAATTACAGACCCGAGACAAACTTCTATATCTCCAAACCCCAA
>JANKOE010000009.1:18224657-18242814 GCA_026284465.1 Erythroxylum citrifolium | reverse complement strand
AGCAACCTCCTTATATAACTACAAGCCCTTGCCCATTTGTTGTCCCCAACCAATATGGGACAACAAAGGAGCCAAAAACCCAACAAGCATCATAGAATAATCTAACTCTAGGGACATTTAGTAGAAGGTTTAAAGGTCCAACGGTCCTCCAATTGACTATCCATAACCAAGTGCTTCTGTTTCTTATCATGTAGCAAATTAAAGGTTTTGCGAATTCTCCAAGTTTCAAGATCTTACCCATACTCCACGAAGTATCCCTCCTATGGATCAACCTGCTGGATAGTTATGATTCCAAGACCACCTTCTAACTTAGGCAAACAAATATCTTTTCAGGCATATGGTTTCGTACTCATGTCCCTAGTCCAAAGAAAGTTTCTTAAAAGATATCTCATATTAGTACTTATTTATTAAATATCTCATATTTAGCCTTTAAAGTTTCTCAAACTTTATAATCAAATTCAACCTAGATAAATTACCCTTTTCTCTCTTCAATTGTCCTTTGTGCATAATTCATTAAGTTCTTAAATATATTTTCAATAAATATAAATTATAACCGTAAGTCATATTTAAGATTATATAAATTAAACATATAATTCTCTAATTAAACGATTCATAACTATTGATTAGTGGCATCTAACAATTAATTATGATCACCCAAATATTATGAATGTTGATGTGATTTTGACCAAACTTTTTGTGCATGATTTTTTATATAATTCAATATTTTCATTATATAGTAATCTGATTGGAAATAGATCATAGAATTAATTTCTACTTCATTTATGCCTAATCATGTTAATTATCCACCATTATTAATAACATTTAAAAACTAATTTTAAAGTATCATTACATTTTGTCCAAGAATTTTCTAAATTAATTCTGATCGAAAACAGTGAAACAGTGAAATAAATCCTATATTGATTACTCAACTACCTTTATATAATCTGTGTTATATCCAATAATTACCGATTGAGCGACCTTTGACTATAATAGATCAAAGTTGGTATGAAAACTTAGTAATCCCTTTATAAGATACTTGAATATATCAAATCAAATAATTACTTATACAATCACCATAATGAGAATTTCTATAGAAATATAAGTAATATTCTAAATAAAATTCTCAAATCGGGTCAGTTCAGTGAAATTATTTTCTAATAAGCACTCGCAACTTTTTTTAAGTATTTCTATAGTTTAGCATATGAAATTGACTACTTCCTTCATAAAGAATAAATATAATGTGTACTAGTCTTTTTACGTTTTATTAATGTCTAATCTTAATGCAATAATGACTAGGAATAATTTATGAATAAAACATAAAATTCAATATTAATCTCACAATTATGATCAATTCATAATTTTATTTGTAATGTAAATTTATTTAAGAAAATGTTGTTCTTAAATATAAAAGAGTCTAATAAATTAATTTTAATTTAACAAAAAAATTAATTTTAACCTAAAATGAAATATAATTAATTTTAATTTTAGAAAATTAATTAATTTTAATTTTAGAAAATAATTTTCTAAAATTTAATCAAAATCAATTTAATTATTAATCTTAATCAAACTAAAAAATATTTAATTTAATTTTGAAATTGATTTTAAATTATTTCCAAATTGAATCTAAAACTTTTTTAAAATCAAATTGAATTTCTATTTTGAATAGTAATTTAATTCATTTAGGAATCAAAATGTTCAACCTAATTTAATTATTCAAAGAGTTGGAAAAAGTTATTTTAGATTATAAAGATCAATAACTATAATCAACCAAGAATTAGAAGTTTCATACATATAATTTGATTTTTTAATAAGAAATTATAGGATTTTATTTTATATGTTTAATATATTATGCATGTATGGCATGTTTATATGTTTGACATTTTACATGCATTTTTGTATTTGATGAGATAAAATAATTGAATTCCTTTGTGGTTTTGATTTTTCAGATCTCAAAGTTTTGGTTTGGAAATTTCTGAGTTTCTTTGGATTTTCTCTTTCCTTCATTTCGAACTATTGCTTTGATCGCCAGTCGTTGGTTGGGTCTTTTAGAGTTCAAACCTTATCGAGGTTTCTTTTGATTGCTGGTTCTTTTATGGTTTAATATCAAGATTGTTTTTTTTTAAATGTGGAGTTAGGTTTGAAATGAAATGTTATGAAAATAATATGCTCCCTCGTAACCTTGAAGATCTTCAAGTCCTCAGCTTTTGTTTTGGTACTTTTGTTTTCTGTAAATTTGCTAATGTTACGTCTCTAAACTACTAAAGTTTCCTTCTTTTGTTGTTGTCGTTCATAAGTCTTGCTTCAAATCTTCTTTGATCTTTGCATTCTCAAGATGCTGCGTCTTCACTGGGATTTTCTAGTTTATAGATCCGTTTTCCTGTCATTGTCTATTGAAATCCAATTAAAAGATTTCTATTTTTTCACTTTTTGGTGTTTTCTCATACCATGTGTATGTATGATTTCAACTTTATGCGTCTGATTTCTGGATTTCTCTTTAATCTTGTTATTCTATGTAGCTCTCTTTCGTTTCTTTCTTTGCATGGTTTTATTGCGATACTATGTAGTGTTCGATGGAAAAATACCTTCTGTCATGCATAGTGTCACAGGTATGTGTGTATTTTGGGTCATGTGAAAAATGCATTTTGTCGATGCCATTGTGCTTCCATCACCGACGCCACTATCATTCACTACTAATGGGTTTCCCACAATCATCGACCAAGTATGTGTTTACCCATTTCTCAGTTACTCTCTGTGGTCCTTTGAGTGGAAATAAGCACTTATTATTATTATTATTATTATTATTATTATCCTTTTATTGAGTTTCTTATTCGTGGTAGTTTTATCATTATTATTTTTTAATTTTTAATGTTATTATTATTATTATTATTATTATTATTATTATTATTATTATTATTATCCTTATGTATTTATGATAATTTTATTTACTTAAATATTTTGCGTACTATTTTTTTACTTATTTAATCTTTTAACCTGCACCACTATTTTTCTATTACATTTGCATGTGGGTCTACAGGAAACAGCCTCTTTACTATGTAGGGGTAAAGCTGCGTACTATCAGACCTCCCCAGACCCCGCTTCACTGCGGAACTTCGTATTAGATGTGATGATGATGATGATGATATTTGAACGATGATAATAAGTTATCAAAGCATCACATTTTGGAAAGTACATCTCCAAACTCTCTACCTTTACTCCACACATTCTACACTTTAGATGTGATTAATAAGGATGTTTTATACCTATTTTAAATTTAGTTAATTTATCAAGTAACTTAAGATCAACTAAATTTAAGTGAGATCCTAACTCTCTAAAGAGATTAGAGTAATCTTTCCAATTAGCGAGGGTTATTATTTTGAATAAAATTATCGAAGTAACTAAATATATGATTAAATTTCTCATCTTATTTGCTTGTCATGGAATATAATCAATTACTTACTTTTCTTACATTTATGTTTATTCTGAGTAGAAATTACCTTTATTAAGTATAATTGATACTAATTGTTAGTGAATAAAATTCCTTGAACATAGGTTAAGCTTGAAAAGAGTTCCCAAAGTTGGATAGAAAATATATATATCCATTATGTAATACTACTATTAATCCTTGTTAACGCTTTTCGTGATAACCAAGAGTTCTCAAAGTTAGATAGAAAATCTATATATCCATTATGTAATAGCACTATTAATCCTTGTTAAGGATTTTTGTGACAAAGTATTAGAGATATGACAATATCATATAAATGAAAAAAATAATAATAACATTTTGAATTGTATAATATCCCTTTAAATTAAATGGTTACATGTAAGATGGACGTCAATAGCATGAAAGCACGATACAAGAGGCTGCGTAGAATAGATCTAAGATGTATAATGCTTGGATGAAATCGTTCCACTCAACTTAGCATACCAAAAGCATAAATAAGAACTATAATTAAAGACATTTGCTATAGTATGATAATAGTTTCCAGTAGAAGATGATATTTGTTTGAATATTTATGTCAATACATGATTTTACATTATATATATATATTCATGTTTTTAATTATTTAATATTGAATATGGATTCAACATTATTAGATTGTTCAAGGTATAATAAGAAATACATTTTTAATTATAAGCAGTTGATCTAAATTTATACAAACAGTTTATATGTATTAAATCAAGGGAGACTTATGCGAACACAAAGTTAAATAACTAAGACTATTCTTTTATACCATGTTAGTTAAATCAATGGCTCACTAACCATATTCAAGAGAGTACGGACAATGCACTCATCTGCAGTATTCGGAAGCTGTTGCCACGTAGTTGGCATATCAAGATTCATCACGTTTTTAGAGAGGGAAACGCTACAGCTGATGCTATGGCTCGGATCAGACCTGAGGCGTCTTTGGGCATGGTAATTTTTCAACAGCCCCCAGATGTTATAGGACAAACTCTCAATGATGATCGCATAGGTGTTAGTCGCACTCGACACATTAATCATGTTATTAGCTCTAACTAGTTGTTAGCTCTTTTATTTACCAAAAAAAAATAATCATAAAGTTACGTATAAGGACATTTTTAATTGACTTAATACAAGTGTGAGCTTGTTAATTGATTGACTTAATAAGTGTGAGAATGTTAATTGATAACCTACTTATCATCTTATATTGCTAAATCTTCATATAAATGTTTAACATGAACTGAAACATTATGTATTTAAACCATATTTTTTGACATTGCATCTTCCATTACCAGTAGCCACCAATTAATTTTATCAAACAGTGTAATTATCATAGAATAAGTATTCAATTCATCACCTAACAATTATTAGCTATCCACCAACAATTAGCCACGTACTAAACTCCCTGGAGCTAGAATTGGAAGCAAAAGTTCAGGGAGTTAGAATGAAAGCAGTGCCTCTTGTCAATTCCTACAATTGTAAGTAGTGCCCAATCTCAGAAACGTGAATTGCAGGAGGGAATCACAAAGCCAGCAATGCCCTGACTTGCATTTTTCATTTGAGGCATGCATTGCAACAATCCCACATTTACAGTTAACCTCCGACCGTACCTGGAAATACAGACTCTTGAGGGAATCTCCCCTTGCGAAGAAAGAAAATGGGTAGAAATTTAGAAGGGGCAACCAACCCCTTTTCCAGGATGCTCATATGTAATTAACATTTGGGTCAAGATTGATACAACAGTTGCTACTTGTCATCCATTTTGACCGAGTTTAGTCTTCTCAATCTCTGATCAAGCTCTGCCATTACAGCAGGTTCTTGCTTTTTCCTTTGTTTGGATATAGTATTTGTAGTCATTGATCCTATCTTATCGAATGCAACCTGCATAATTTGGATAGGGAAGAACTTAAAATCAAAATTAAGCACAAATCAAGTGAAGCCACCTTTTACTGTTTATCAATCAAACTTATCAAAAGGATCCAGCAGATAATAACAATTACAATCTCATGTTCCTTTCACCTTCAAAAAAGGGACACGGTGAGGAAATTGTGTGTGATAAGAAATGCAATACAAGTACCAAGGGGAATTGTCTTACCGTCAATAATTCATCAGGATCAAAAAGGTGATGTGTAGTTTTCTGTAGTACGTAAATTACATCACCAACATGGTGGGTTAGAAGCAACTCCTCTTCCTTCATCTGTAATCAATGATTACAATTAAAAGTTAATGCTCTGTTAGTTATCGATATTTCAGAACATGTTCCAATTAAGGAAATCCAGATAATACTAAGAAAGCATGAGATGTAATTTTGTACTATTATATAGCTCAAGCACCTTGAATATAGCCAAAGCCACATGAAACAGAACCTTTGCCCCCTCATAGAAAAGGACATCCCACACCCGCAGGGTTGTCTGCCAAAAAGTCATTCAAGAAGGTATAGGTTTCGGTCTTCAGAGAACTTGTGAAGTACATATGTTCCGTCCTTGTGGACAAAAAAACAATTCATATTTTCCTAACCTCTGAGGGCAAGCTTTTAGAGAAGAGGCAGAGGAACCACTCGGTGGCAACAAGGGACACATCAAACTCCAATTCCTCCAAATGAGCAGCTATCCTGTGATTCATTTGTACTTTTTAATACACAAAATAATCGATTTACGAACCAAATAAGTGATCAATGTAGAATTACCTTGGACAATTTTTAGCAAGCAAATCCTTGAAAACCCTTTGTTCAACATGACACCCTGATAAGTTAGTGGTATAGCAGTCATTCACTAAGACATTTTCCAGGAGGACAGCCAGCATCCAGAAAGCATCCTCCTCCGTTTTCATCACTAGCAACAGCAACGCTGCAACATAATTTAGGCCCTGCACCAACTCTAAGTTTCAATAAAGAAATACATAAATTTAAGTCAGGGAACATAACAGCAGCCTACAAAAACAAGCCACCGTCCATTCACAAATGAAGTTGGTGGTTGCAAGATACCTATATATGGAAAAGGTTTAACAACCCATCCCGCTTGCACCTATCAGATTTGAACACTGGTAGGCATCGGAAACTTTTCTGTGGTTCCTATAAGCTAGTTACATCTAATTCGAGAGAGAAACTAAAGAAGACATACATCAATAATACTAATAACATTCAAACAAATTCTGTATTATGACACATGGAACTATTCAAAAGATAGTGATAAAATGATATACAATTGTCAGTCGTCACAGCTATGACAAGAAAGACGTAGACTGAGATGAGAAATGTACTGAACAAAAAAATTATGTGTAAAGATGTGTGAACAATACAGTTGTCATTTTTATTTTAGAAACAAGCAGTTTCCAGGAAAAAGTAGCAGTTATTGGGAAATATAAGAACAAATACAAATCTATGAGTTTTAAGAAAATTCAGAGGATAGAAAAGTCGAAGGAACTTGATAAACAACTACAGCAAGGACATCTAAAAACCTTATATACTCCAAAAATATTAAACGATGGAACAAAATGTCTTATTGAAATTTCAATATGATCAGGATACACGAGGGTGAATGATGACATAATTATCAATGTGCTAAAAGTATTCTAAAGATTTAACTTGCTCAGGAATAAATGCAGTAGATCATAACAAAATTTTAGGTGGTCCCTTATAAAAAGAATGGAAACAAGAATTCAACCTATTCTATTACCTTTTCTGAGGTTTTAATGTAGTCTATCATTCTGTAATTACCGTAGTTAATCACAACGAGGAACCAACCTGACAGTAACCAACATCAGAATCACGGAAAGAATAGCCAACAAGAACACGTCGAAGTGCAGCATGGCCCTCTGGAGTGTCCAACCATGGATGACCAGGAAATGTTCGTGGCAGGTCCTGTAAACATGAACAAGGAAAGACCTATTTAGCAAAAAAAAGAAAAAAGTGAAGGGGCATTTTGGCAAGATGGAAACATCTTACTGACATGGATGCATTAATGAAGCTCTTACCAACTGTTACTTGTCAGCTATTTCACAAGTTTATAAAATTTAAACAATATAATTTTTGGAAATCACATATGAAAAATTGAAAAATACAACTATTTTGCTAACACGTATTCAATCACACCAAGCAACTGATTTTTCTTTGTTTTTGTTCCCTGAGCTTGAAAGAAAGTATAAACTGCCGCCTTGGACATATTCCTTATTGTGAAAACAAATCGGAGCAACCTCCATAGCTAAATTGTTGTTGGAGGCCATGTTGAAAAATGCCAATATATAGGATCTTGGAATATTCCACAACCTCAAACAAATCCCTCCTCCCAAAAAGATGCCAAAGAAAAGTTAAATCAATCCATCATACATTCTGGATACCGAAGAGTATTCATATTTCTGAGGAAGCAAGTATCATAATTCATTATGTTAGTTCCTTTAACAAGCCTCTACCTTCAACATATTTTACAAATTAAGCTATAACTTGTTTCCATTCCAACAGCATATACATAACAGGATAGGTAAGCTACAATAACGATTCTAGAAATATCAATTGACAGATGTCATAAGTGTCATTACATCTAATTTCCTCCAAAATGAACATAATTCTTATTGTCCTCGATTCTAAATTCAAAAGTGAAACTTAGTACATTTCTAACCAATGATTCATCACCATACATTTAATGAAGTAAATGATAAATTTAAGTGGTCTGAAATTTCAAGATCGACATATCAAATGAATGTAACATGGGGTAATTAGATAGCTATCTCAATTGCAGAAAAAGTGACTGCAAATTCCAATTCAGTAACAAAAAAAAAACCATTAAATCCTTCCACATCAAATACATAAATAAGAACAAAATTAACTTCATCAAATATCTAGAAGCCAACAGTCAAATACGGGGATCATATAACAGATTAGCACTTCAGTGACAAATACAAAGGAGAAAAAACACTGATAAAGTTAGACAAGACATTCACATTGATCAATCAAGCTTGTATAAGCATTAAATATTATTTCCTCAATTTTCAATTGAAAACAAATCATGGCACAATCGTAACAGAGAATGTGAACAACAATACATTGACAGCAAATGTCAAAAAATAGAGCATAAATCAGAAGATAGCAACAACAAAACATTCCAAGAATTACAAAACATGCTTCACTGGAATAGAAATAACCCAATTTCAAACTCACGTGATCGATCTGTCACATAAAGTTAGACAAGACATTCACATTGATCAATCAAGCTCGAATAAGTATCAAGTATTATTTCCTCACTTTTCAATCGAAACCAAATCATGGCACAATCGTAACAGAGAATGTGAATAACAATACATTGACAGAAAATGTCAAAACATAGAGCACAAATCAGGAGAAAGCGCACAAAACATTCCAAGAATTACAAAACACGTTTCACTGCAATAGAAATAACCCAATTTCAAACTCACGTGATCGATCTGTCTTGTAGCTGGAGTAACCTTTCCCTCAACAGCCTTCGTCAGATCATTATAGTAGCTCTCAGGCACCGTGGACTTCTTCTTAGCAGCCCCGGAAAGGGAAAACCAAACTTTTGGCCTTAGTACAGGCGGTATTCCCTTCCTAATAAGCCTCCGCAAAGTGATCGTATTAGCTAAAGTAGACAATTTGAGGGAGGATTTCAAGGCAATCCCTTCAGTAATTGAAGAAACTTGTGGCTGCAAGTACCAATTTGCACCTTTGCTGGCCTCTAATGTCCACCAAACCCTGCCCTGTTGCCTCACCTTCTCTCTCACCTCATTCAACACATTAACATCATCTACATTTCCTTCTACAGTAAACCCATAAAGGTCCTGGAATTTGACCGTTAAATTTGCTCTCCTTGAGTGGATACTAGGCCTCAAAATCGGGATATGAGGCTGGAAATCTAAGGATATTTCCCTTTTGTTATGTGTACGGTACATATCTCGTTCTTTTTGCCAGCAGATTTTCCGTGACAGATCAAGAGAGGTGGGGAAGGCGAAAGAAGGTAACAAAGAGAAAAAAGCTTATTGTTTAATTATTAGAAAAGGCCAAAGGTTGAAAAGCCTTGAAATGGTCAATTTCTGAAGCTTCAAAAGCTTGGAATAGAGAAGGCTTCAAAAGGGTATTTAACTATTAAACATTAGAAGACACACATAGAACAAAAATCTCTAAGCACCTGAAAATAGCACATTCGGAAATGGCTGGAGCTCTAATCTCAGAAATGAAAATTAAAACATGAAAGAGACAAATAGAGAAACAAAATCATATAAAGCTTTTACCTCGAACTTTATCAGAAGAGAAGATAATGAGAGATACCTAGTCACCCAGAGAGGGAAAGTTTTATTTACAGGCTAAAAGGGAAGAAAGGACGCAAGAAAAGCTGAACCTAGAAAACAGATCTTCTCAGTAATGCATTCAGAGAAAGAGAAGGAGGAGAAGATGAGAAACAGAGAAAAGGACTGGTTCTTTGGGTTATCTTTATGAAAGACTTCTTCACTTGAAAGAGAAAAATGGTGACAAGAAAGGAGAGGCGATGATGAAGGCAAATTTGAAAGCACAAAAAAGAAGCTTTGTAGTTATGGAGGACACAACGAGAGAATAGGTGGCCTGAGGTGGGGTTGTAGATAAAATGGAGTTGGAAAACTGGAATAAGAACCAGAAAGGACTAAACTGCAAAATAATTTTTTGTTTTGGGTTTCATCGGGCAATTTCCACTAAATCCAGTCCTCAGAAAACAATTATTGCACAATTTCCACAAGGTGTGGTCCTCAAAAAACAATTATCTGTTTTGTCTCGAACGTTAGTGGACCCTCTTCTTTTGGTTTAATTTTGGCAACAAGATCGTTAGTGGACTTCCAAATACAGGTCGCGTGTATGTCAAAAGAAGGTAGGCAGAATGGCCTCCGTTGGCTAGTAGTCGAATGACTAAAATACCCCTTTCAGTTGTGACTTTTGTGTTTTTAGTCGATAAACGACATGTAGAAGTTTGAAAAACAAACAGAAAGTAGTAAGTTGATGAGACGACACATTAAATTGTTTAGTGTTTGTAATTACACGTAAAATTCTCTGTAACAGGTCGATAAAATTTATTGTTATTTCATGAAAAGTAAATTAGAAAAAACAAATATTAATTGAATTAGTAACAGTGGATAAAAATAATAACAAAATATCTTTTAAAGGTATTTCAATCCACAGTGAAAAACTCTCCAAGGAAAATTTGAATTCTTAAAGTTAGGGATTTGAATCACAAATTGAATATATTTTTGGAGATTTTGTCTTAAATGTTGTGTTTGTTAATGAAGAATAAAGAAATTAATAATGAAAAGGATCATTTTTCCTGTCTATATACTTGGCAATAGATTCATTGTCAGTTAAAAGGGTCCAGATTTTATTTGAAAGAAGTGCATTGAATTCTTCAGTCATGACTTGTTGAGGGAAAGGGTGCTTAAGGGCTTATTTAAATAAGGACGGTTCAATAGCTTAAGGGATGTGGTTAAGTGGCAGGGACTTATCCATCCTTAACCAAAGGTCAGAGGTTCGATCCTTGACTTTGGGTATGGAGCATCCTTAAATCCTTGGGCCAGTTGTCCTACCTTGTGAGGTGCCTACAAACCAACGAAGGGATTAGTCATTGGGTTCGTCGGTGGATACCCTGGTCTAAGACAAAAAAAAAATAAGGACGGTTCAATATCAGCTAGTTGAGCTAAAAGACAAGAATTTCAACTGGTTGGATTGTTTGTCTTGGATAAATGAACTGAAATGGAGAAGTAAAGAGGATCACAAGGTCTATAAGGCAGGTTTCGCTATGCTAGTACACTTTATATAAAGGATAAAAAATAAGAAAATATTTGGGAAAGTGAATCAATACAACAAATACACTTGGATGGAGTTCTATCTGAAGTTTAGAATGACAATTATGGCAATTCCTCATCACCAATTCATGTATAACTGAATCAGAAAACAGATTAGAATATTATTAGTGCAACTCAAGTTTTCTCGGATTAGTAGTTAGTTGGTTTTGTACTTACTTCAATTGTTAGAGATGAGTTTCACTTCTCTTTATAATTTCCACCATTTTGAATGAGTATAGCCCTTATTTTCCCAAAAAAAAAATCATATGGAGTAGTAGTGACAAGAAGGTTAAGAATTTTTTCAGGTTTAGTAACATTATTGCATAAGTAGGTGTTATAAGGAGTAGTAGAGGTAAGAAGGTTAAGAATTTCATAGATTTGAGTGGAGCATCCTATGGTAAATTAACTGAATAGGAGTCTAATGATGTATGGTTTTTGAGGTGTTGGCGAAGTAAGATGAAGAGGATGTTGTGGCAAACTAAGAGGTCTAGGAAAAGATATGCATGATAAGTAAGTGAGACATATGGTTCAAACTTAAATTTAAGTTTGTGTGATGCATAAAGGGCAAAGCCATGGGTAGCAAAGACAATCAAATATTTTTTCAAAACTGTTGAGTTCAAGTCAAGTTCTAAGTCAGGTTTAATTACTTTAAAGCCTAAATGACTTATGTTGCAAAAGGTGGATTTTTTTTTACATTTTTTGGAACATATCTATAATAGAAAATTATTAAAACATTTAGAGACTTGAGAAAAAAAAAGCTTATCGCTTTTGTTTCTTCATTGTATTTAGTCTGCGACAATTCTCAACAATTCTCATCTCTCTTTCTCAACTTCCTCATAATAACATAGATCTATCTTTTTAGGTTACTTTTAGATCTATCCAATTGTAAATATTGATCAAAGTTTTAATATTGTTATGTTATGTTGAGTTAATAACTACAACTCTTGAACCTTTTATTGCTACAATGACAATGATTGGTATTTGGCACTATAAATATCTTTTTTCTTTTTGCAACAAATCCGCTCATGTGTAATTTATCCTCATTTCTTATATACGCTAAGAAGTCTATTGAGTAATTTATGGAAAAAGCTTATTTTCCATAGAGGTCTTTGGAAATGAGTAGGTGGTTTTGGGGGTAAATATTTATTTTTATTATTGGAGTCATTTTTGGTGATGGTTTGTTGGGTTAAAGTTCAAGTTTCCCAATAATACCAGCTTTTAAAGAACCATGTTTTTTCCTCTCTCATAAACTATTTTTGCTTTTTCATTCTTTTTTTGTTTTTGGAAAATGAATGAAATTACATTAACCCTAACAAAAGGTAATTCTATAATAAAATGAGTTTCAACTTACAACATGATTCATAGAACTAAACTAAGCTAAAAAGAAGTTACAAACAACTCAGATTATAAGTTCCATCTATTTTTCATTCTAGGAGTGAGTCTATTTTGCTCTCTTTTTTAATCATAATAGCTCTAACCCAATTGAGTATGTTTTCAACTAGTTGGTGCTTATCAACTTTAGCTCCCTTGTACAACCTATTATTTCTTTCTTTCCAAAAATAGTAAATTATAGTGGTGAAGCGAGTCTTGAGTGGCATTCCACTTTGCTTTTAATGCATGACAAACTTGATAAACCAGTATAAAGTCCCCATCCATTCGTAAGTGTGACAAAATTCTGTTAGCATGTGTAAAATTCTAGATTTAAAGTACTTACACAGAAAATATAAATGGTTTCTATCTTCCTCAGTTTTGCACAAGATATAGGTTGGATCATAGGTATCAACCCATCTGTTTTTAGCTCTAACTCTATTCTTTATCACAAGTTAAGTAATTAGGGAAGCTTTGAGGTTCAGGGATTGCTTCCAAAGGGTTTCAGCCCAAGGAGCATCTCCAATACTATTATTATACATCCTGTGGCAAGATTTATTTATGAAGATCCCTTTGGAACTGAGAATCTAGATAATACTGTCTTATCTATTTCAGTGAGGGTGTTGAGGTAAGTATCATGCTAGAGAGGAGAATCCCCTGAAGTTTCCAGACCAATCTCCATTCTGAATAAGTGAGGATACTTTGGCATCAAAAGGAATTATGTTTCTTAGATGGATAATTTCATTCGTTTGTGAGGGAGGGCTATATTTAAACCAATTGTCATACCAAAATCATGTGCTAATCCTATTTCCTAGCTTGTGTTTGATCCAAGGATAAACCATAATTCTCAAATTCAATAATTGGGTGAAAGCCCGGGAAATTACCCTAGCATTGACATCTTTCCAAAATTTTTTATTTTTGAGATGAATTTCACGAATCCATTTGATCCGAAAGGCTCTTATCCGTATATAATCTCCAAATTCTTTTGCTTAGAAGAAATTTATGCATAAGTGGTATGGAGATGATCCTTAGGGCTCCTCGCTTCTTTGGATGGTTTATTCACCCATTTTACTTTTGCTCCTTTGGAATTCTGAGCTTTCCTAAACCAAAGGAAGGCTTTTAGAATTTTATCAATTTACTTGACAACTCTCTTTGGCAACACAATGTGAACTGACCAATGAATGTGTAAGCTGTTGAGCACTAAGTTGATGAGGGTTAGTCTAGCACCAAAAGAAAGGAAACTATTCTGCCATGCTTTTATCCTAAATTTGTACTTTTTAATGAGTGTAATTCAGCCAACAAATTTAGGCTTAGCTAAGGTGATGGGGGCTCCAAGGTATTTGAAGGGAGGGGAGAGTAAGGATAGACTTGAACTCCTATATATTGCAGCTTGATTCTTCTCATCTGATAAGATGAACATGTTGCTTTTCTCAGTGTTTACTTTTAGACCTAACCAATTTATGAAAAGTTTTAGTATGTCTAGCAAAATCTTAGTAGATTGGATATCTAAATCACACAAGAGCATAAGATCATTAACATATATCAAGTTAGTTAGCTAGAGTTCCCTGCATTTATAATGAAATCGAAATCTTCAATTGCAGGCTATGAGTTTGTCAAGTAATCTGGATAGACCTTCCATTACTAGGGTAAAAAGATAAAGGAAAAGGGGGTTCCCTTATCCAATTCCCCTAGCACTTTGGAAGGGTTGTGTAGAAATACCATTCACAAGAACACTAAGAGAAGAAGTTTGAATGCAAACCATGATCCACTTTATAAAATGTCCTGGAAAATTAAGTGCTTCTAGGCAAGATTGGATGAAACTCCATCTGATAGTGTTAAAGGTTTTGTAAAATCCAATTTTTAGTAAGCAACTTTTAATAGCTCTACATGTGTTGTATTCCTTTAGTAACTCTTGTAAAAGGAGGATATTGTACCTTATAATTCTTCTGGTAATATAGGTTCCCTGAGTTAGATTTATGACTTCTTTTAGTGCTTCCTTCAGTATGTTAGCAAAGATCTTTGCAATGACTTTATAAATTGTGTTTTGATAGGAGATTGGTCTATACTCTCCAATAGAGGAATGGTTTTGTCTTTAGGATGAGACATATGAAGGTATGGTTCATCTCCTTGAGAATATTTGAGGAAGAAAAAAACTCTAACACTGCCTTTGTGAAGATATTACCTGTGATGTCCTAGGTTTTCTTAAACAAACAAGTTAAAAACCCACCAGGTCCAGGGGCATTTAAAGAATGCAAGTTGAATAAACACAGCTCTGACTTCCTGTGTAGTGAAATGTGTTACCAAGAATTCTTTGAGATCCTATTCCTTCTGAACAGCAAAGAGGAATGAAAGAAATTTGAATTACAATCACCTTCCCTTAGTCATCTGATTCTTTCCTTCTACCTTAATATGGAATTATGTAGAGTCAAAGCTTCTTGGTATTCCTTTAGTCTTTGGATTTGAACTAACCTCAACGCATTGTTATAAGGAGATTGTAGCAGGCCTCCTGTTCTTCTTTCAACTTGAGTTTGATTTCACTAATCCTTTTAGTATAGTCCTTAACACAAAGGTATTTAAAGCTGACTTTGCTAGCTTAAGCTTCTATATGAGTTGGTATGATTTGTACCCATATACTGTATAATTTCAAAAGCTTTGGATTGTTTTAAGGAATCCCTCTTTTTGAGTAAGTCCATTGAGAATCTAAATGGAGCTCTAGACTTCTTAAAGTCTGTGATGTTGTGAATAAGAATATAGGAACGGTTAGAGAAACCATTTTCACCAAAATCAGAACAAGAATGAGAGAATTGACTTACCTAAGCTTGATTAAATGGGGATCTATCAAACATTTTGCTCATTAGCATATTCCTTTGCCATTTGTTAGATCAAGTGAAAAGTCTACACGTAAAAATGAGGTCAACTAGATTTAACTTTTGAAATAGATTTGTTAGCTCTCTACATTTATCCAATGTTGCACTTCCTTCCTCCTTTAGCCTCTTGAGATGATCATGTACAATTGAAATCACCTGTTATTAGCCACGGGTTTAGAGTTCTAGCTTGGATGGTTTGGAGGTCCTCCTATAATTTATCCCTTTGAAAAGTAAAATTGTAAGCATAGACCAGTTTCAGGTCAAATTTTGGAATCATACACCCATATGGCATTTCAAGTGGATATTTTGATCACTTTATCCTGCTATTTGAGCCTTTATCATATCTAAGTTGTAAAGGCAGATTATTCTTCAATTGTAATGTGAAAATGATTAAATAAGGTTGTCCATTCTACTCCTAAAAGCTTAAGGCCATTTTGTAACTAAGTTGATTTTATTTTGGTCTCAATAAGTCCAATTATGCAAGGCTTCTTGTCAAAAATAACCTCCATTACCATTGAACATTTTAGAGGTTCATTAAGCCCTCTAATATCATCGGGGAAGTGATCCCTTTTAGTTTTGTTCTTTCCATTCCTTCTAATTGATTTCCTTCTAGAGTTAGTAGCTTGCTCTTTAGTTTCCTCATTCTCACTAGATTGCTTTATGTTTAATTCTTCCTCCCTTTGTGTATTTTCCAAGTTGTTTGAATTTTGAGTCTCTATCATCACATCATTCTTTATTGTTTTTCCTGTTTTTTTTTTTGGCTTTACCAGTTTTTCTTTGTTAGCATCTTAGGTTTTATTTAGGAGTTCTAGCCCCACTAGTTCACCATTCCATCTTATTTTGAAGAATCTCCCTGTTGCTTTCCATTCCCTCCTAGAATATTTTGGTTTCCAAGAATAGGTGATGGGAATATCTATCCTTTCTAGTTCTCCATCCTCTCCCATTTTATAACTGGTAAGCTGTCAAGTAAATCCAAGTTCCTCTTGATTTCAACGTATATTTTAGTAAAACATATTCTTTCCATGTTAGCAGTTTGTGAGTCTATAAAAATTGGTTTTTCTATGAAACTTTCAAGAAAGCTTAAACCCTCAATTATCCATAATTCCAATGGTACATTGTGAAAGTTCACCCAAATGGGAAAAGTATCAATGTTACCTCTATCAAAATCTGTTTCAGACTTCCATTTCTGAATGAACATAGGTTGTCCACCTATATGCCAAGGCCTTTGCTCAATTATATCATTTAAGCAACAATCTGCAGTGAATTTGAAAAGGAAGGATCCATATTCCATTAACATGGTTTTTTTTAATCCTCTTCTACCCGCCTCTTGCTATAGCCCAGACATGCACAATAAGGAAAGCAGGCCTTCTATTCCAGAAGAATCCTACCAAAGTAGTGGATTAAGCATTAGCTCTTGCCTTAAGAAGCTCGATGGGTAGGGAGAGCACCTCATCCTTCCTCACATTATGGTAATGTTTAAGCAACCTTTTATTGTGTTGAATGTTCAGCTTGTTTTTCCAACAAGTTGTTTAGCATCATTGTGGTTATCATTCTTGATTTCCCTTATTTTCTCACTAGAGCTAACATTTCTCCATATTTTGCTCCAATATTTTCTCTAGTGAGTGTTAGGAAATCCTTTATAAGTATACTTGGTGAGCTAGAAGAAGAACTCTTCTCATTTGTAGAATGCAAGGCCCTCGAGAGGCCTTCTAGTGAGGTGGAAACCTCATAAACTAGGAAGTTACATGTCTACACCAGAGAGGAAACAAATTAGTCGTGTGAGATTGTATTCTAAAAAAGGAAAGTTTTAGGGGTATAAAGGTAAAAAGTTAAATAGAAGCCAGAGAGAAAAAAATTAGTGAAAGGATTCATTTAAGTTTGTTTCATATTTTCTATTCTTTTTCAATCTTAGTTTTGATTTTTTTTATAATGGAGCTTGAAGACAACTTATAGAAGAATTAAGCTGATGATGGCATTTGGACTAGGCTTTGATGGTTTGAAATATGATTGAGATTAGACTCCAACTAAATAATCCAAGCATAATCAAGCTTTAGGTTAATCAAGTCCTAAAAAAATTTGGGTATGGCTCAAGCCATACAGAACTAAGCTTAACACAACCTGTTTCCATCCCTATCTGAGATGGAAATTTATGTTGTTAAATCCTAGTTTATGATTGATATATAAAGTTACTACTTCTTCACTCCTATTAATGTACATAATTTTGAAGTGGATGTTGAATTAGCACTTTAATACTAGTTTAAATTCTAAAGATAGTGTGACAACCTCAAAATTGTTTTTGAGAGGATAAAGCAATAAATATTTGGTGAAGTAATCCACAAAAATGATATAATAAAAAATGATTGAATAAAGTGATCGAGGCCAGACTCCAAACACCAATAAAAATATTTGATGATATAAATAGATATGTCAAATAAAAACTTATGATTAATATTGCATGATTAGAGATTGCAGTGATGAGAAATATTCAATTTGGTTAAGGAAAGATGATGACTAGTAAGTATCTAATGAAGTATTTTAAAGGAGCAATAGCCAAGACGATAATGCCAATAAGTGATTGGTTCAGCCGGATTTTGACTGAACGGAACGTTGCCGTTTGGATCCATGTGTGGATAGCTTGCTGTGTTGATCTTGA
>JANKOE010000009.1:18198324-18215875 GCA_026284465.1 Erythroxylum citrifolium | reverse complement strand
AATTTCATACTGGTTAGGTCGGCTGTGCTAGGCCCAGGCTCAGGTTCACATGTCCATGGCCCATTCGCAGATGTTAGTCTCCCATACAGACGTAAAGACCTACGAAAAGACCTAAACCTAGCGGTTATTCCATATATAAGGTACTATTTGGCCATGATACAGGTACGACGTTACAACCCTATTTTTTTTTCTGTTCTTAGCAACCAATACCCTCTCAGAAAAGACTAACTTGAGCGTCGGAAGGGCCTGCCGGCAGTCAATCCCCTGCGTGCCTTATTTGTTTTGCAGGAAAGCTGAAGTCAGTCGCGATCATGGATCCAAGCAGTAACTTCCAGTCCCAGCAGATTCAGGCAGAACCACGTACCAATGTCAAATGTTAGTAAATTTAGCAAATGTTAGCAAAAAATTGATAGCAAAATTTTTTTGTATCATAAAATTCAAAAATCAGGTTGTATAAAAATTTTAGGTTGTACCAATCACTTCATCAAAATATCAAAAAATATCGACTTAAATTTATAAATTAAAAAATTGAATGACTAAATTTAAAATTTTTATTTTATTTTTAAATATTTTTAACGTGATTTTTTTAAATAGTTATAATACTTTAAAATTATTTTATATTAATTTTAATAAATAAAGTTATTGAATTAGAATTTAAAATATTTTTAATGTTAATTATAATATGAAACAAAAATTTTATGTAATTAAAAATAGTTTTTATGTTTATTGAAAATTAATTATAATTTAACAGACTAAGGATCATGTCGAAAGCCACAGGGCCTAATGAAAGGCTCATTTATGACGGTGAATCATATTCTCTAGGTTGGTTTGTACAAATGCATGGCTCGTTAAATAACAAAGAGCGACAGAAGAACATAAGAAGACCAAAGTAACACAAACTAAAACAAGTTTGGTTTTTGAAAAATTGGCTCAAATTGACGCAGAATTGTTGAAACTGAAGAGACAAATCAAGTTCGCGCGGTAAGCAAATCAAGTATTCAATTGTTGGAACGAAACATCGTAGAGTTAGTACAGAAGCTTCGAGAGCTTCACATCATCGATTTCGACTTACTTCACACTATATCTCTGGTGATTATGATACAGAGATCAACGAGAGAAGCAACAACTTCAAGAAAGAATGAAAGATTCAAACTCAAACAAGCATCTTCAAAATAAAAAGTCAAATGTGGAGACAGTCCCTTCCATTATGGTGCTTAGCAGTAGAGTAAGTAGGAGATCAAAGTTGTTTTAACAAGCTCGTTATCTCAAATCAGCTGTGCTCATTAGAGGATATAACTCCTTCGGCCATTGAGTTCACAACAGCCCCACAAAGAGAGTCAACATGACTTGATTTCTGCATATATCGGTTACCCACAAGTATCATGTTTACTTATATGCATTTATGGAAGGGATGAGATCTACGAAGAGAAGACGGTGAGGAGTAAAGAGTAAAGGTGAAGAGCATTTTAATTTTTGATCTCTGAAATTTGAAATTGACCGATTCA
This sequence comes from Erythroxylum citrifolium, assembly GCA_026284465.1. NCBI lineage: Eukaryota > Viridiplantae > Streptophyta > Magnoliopsida > Malpighiales > Erythroxylaceae > Erythroxylum > Erythroxylum citrifolium. The sequence continues at coordinate 18,214,370 of JANKOE010000009.1, read as the reverse complement.
TTGATAAATTGACCGATTCTTTGATAAAGTGATCGATTCTTTAATAAATTGATTAATTTCTACATATAGGAGTTATTAAATAAAACCAAACCAGATAACTAACTGATTATACAATTTTCGGTCAAATCAACCGGTTCAGTTTGGTTTTTAAAATATTTCAAATAATAACAGAAGACGTACATGTGTTTTGGAGCAAGTGGAAAAGGAATAATGGTTGTGTATGTAAAACTTAACGATATTAACACTAGTTTAGTTAAGATGAGATTATTGTTTATGGTAATTAAGACAGTATTAATTATTATATCTCCAGTAGTCCACGTGACCTTATTATAATAACACTGCAATTTTATAAATTAATTGAACTTGTGGAATTTTTATTTTTTAATAAATTGAAATGGTTTAAATTTTCTATTTCAACTACTTTGATTTAATCCTATTTTTGTCCCCAATACAATGTTATTTTATGTTAAATATACATAAAATGACATCATATTGGAAACAGAAACATGATTGAAATAGAGTGATTGGAATAGAATAAATACAACAGAGAATTTCTTGAATTGAATAATAATGGCAATAAATACGCAGTTGATACTGTTAGAGTATCTCATATTGCCTAGATATGAAAATGTTAAAGGATTTATAAGTGGTAAGGGTCAACTATCCAAATAACTAGTTCTAGTTATTTAGATAATAGTTGACCCAAGCCCAATTCTTATTAATGGACTCTACACTCTACCCATATTAAAAATTTAACAGATAGGAGCTCTTAATACCTCATATATATAAGAGACAGAAACAGGTTCAAACTAAAACAATTAATTAATAATATCTGGTTAGCGATGAATGTTTCCTCCTTTATACTTAATTAAAAGTTGAATGGTGTCTTAAAACTGAGACACAAGAAGATTTTGTAGATAGTGCAGGGAAGAACAAAAAATGGAATTATATCAATATGCAGTGCCCCAACATTATTAGATGCTTCTAAACTTAATCACCAAGTTAAACTCATCATACCATTTAATGGAACCGATCTGCCATGCCATTAAATTTTATAAACATCACCGTCAAGCTACTACGTGTATGTATATACTATAATACTTGTGAGGGCGCTTTGTAATTTATATGGAGTGTGTGGTCGGCCTCTCCTCATTACTGACATGGAAAAGTGTGTCATGTGCCATCAGCCAACTGGTTCCTTTGCTTTCATGTAAAGACAGACACCATAACGGAAGATGTGAGTGTACAGCTAAAGCAATTAAAACAATCAAGTAGCTGATTCATGTGATTGTTTTATGTAATCATATTAAAAACTTGACTTAATGATGCCTTTTTTACGGGGTCAGATCCTCTGGTTTACTTTTTGTGGATTAATTCTGTGCCACTGCATCTAACCCATTCATTGTTGTAGGTTCTATCTAAATAGATGGGTCAGATGCAGTGACATAGAGTTAGTTCACAAAAAGTGGATCAGAGGATCTGGTTCCCTTTTTATGGTAGATCTATTAACGTTGTTTGCTAGTTCGCTACTATGCTATTTTCTTTTCCTATGTAGCCACATCTATTCACGTTATTTGCTAGTTCGCCACTCTCTTCCTTCAATCTCGACCTACTTAGCTTCATAATCTTTTGGATCCTTCCATGTGCCTACCTCTAACTGGGATAAAACGAATATAACAGGCAAGAAGTCTATAAAGAGCAATACCTTTGCTTGATGTCCATTGTCGCTTGAAAAATATAAAGGGCAGTAATCATCACTCCAAGAAGCAAATAATTGGCAATTACCTAAATTACCACTAAAAAGAAAATTTTGATTAGTTTACTACAGGCCAAAATAAAAGCCATCAAGTTCAATGAAGGAGTACTAAAGTTTTTGAACAAAGTCTGGAAGAACATAAGTAATTACCAAGCTAATTCATTCATCTTACCTTGATACCGAGTAATACCTAATTGAGCATCACTTTCATAAATATCCCTAAGATAACTCTAAGATAGCATCCCCTTTGAGATATCCAAATTTAATAACTAATACGTACTAGGAGACTTTCATAATACTATATACTCTAATAAAGTAGAGAGTTATAGATAAATCAAGAAAAAAAAGCAATAAAGGCCTCAATAATTACATCAATGAGATAAATTATAACCAGTTTCCAATGTGATTGTTGCACCATGTGAACTATTGTCCATTATAATGTGTACATTCATTATAATGGACAATAGTTCACATGGTGAAACAATCAAAGTGGAAACTGGTTACACAAGAGGAAACCAGTAAGGTATAATTTCAGCAATAATAGAACACACTTTAACTCTCAATTATGTTTAGATCATTCTCCCATTAAGGTATGTCTCTTTATTAGTCTTGAAATTAACATATCACTGATTGTGAGGTTTGATTGTGTGTAAGTTTTAATTATTAACTCTTGATAATCTACAAGCGCACGGTTTCTTAGCGTAGTACCAAAGGTGTCAATTCTACGAGGAGGAAACTAATATAATCCTAAATTCTAAGGCCAAAACAAATAACAGAAATTCAAGAAGTAACGAAACTAATATGAGAATTTAATTTAATCTATCAAATCAAGAATCAAACACGAAAATACTAATTATTAAGCAATTTGCAACACACCTAAGAATCAACTTAAGGAAATTACCAATTGAGAGAAAGAGAATTTTACCTATCCTTAATGCTAACCTAAGTGATTATAAATTATTGGATCACTGGTTTTAGACTATCATAGGGTTGATTACTCTCTCTCGAGTTATAACCAATAACTTTAAATCATAAACCCTAATAAGATTATGGAAGTTGCAATCTCTCAATTCACAACCTATCCAAAACCTTAATTAGTTCTGAAGTGCTCTAATAAACTATCGGAAACTTATGTAAGATCTCTCTTATCACAATTTCTCTATTTGAATCAATTCTTGTTTCTATTAAACCATCTAACTCTCGTTAGTCCAATTTAATAGTTTTTCATTTGTCACCCTCTCAGTTTATTATCGAATTATTCAATCACAGAATCAACCACAACAATATCCCATAAACACATAAACAATCAAATTCTCATTAATTCAAGAATAAAATTCCGAAGGTGAGTTTAGAACATCCTCAACATTCTAGATCCTATCATCAACTAATTAATCCAATTCTATACAATAATAAAACTGAAATATGTACATGCCACTCTCATAAGACACATACTCGACATCCTGAATGATATCCGAGTACGTACCCCGCAAGGGTGGCATGCTAGAATGATTATTCAGTCAAAATTCATTACAAAACTTTTGTTTCTTTAAAACAATATATACGTATGCGGAAATCATTAATCAAATCGAGTCCATATAATTTGAAAACATTTCTATTCACAAGTTACAATTATTTCAAACATTAGTATTCAATAGCCACTTGGGCCCATTTCAGATACGTAACACTTCAATCAAAATGTTATTTCATTACCAACAATCAAAATGTTATTTCATTACCAACTCAATCAAATACACATAATACAATTCTTGCGGAATATAACACAAAAACACAAAATCATTAAAGACTTATGCAGGTGTAAACTGATCTTGACCCCTAACTCGTGCTCATTTACAGTGGTTGAACTACAATTGGTCTAATTGGATAACTCATTTGAACTTGAAAAGTCACGTTGTAATTTTTTATGAGTTTTGCGAACTCAATGAGTGAACCATCATTATGATTTCACCGGATTCTTAAATACAAATCACATATTTCACAATTATTCATGCAGAACATGTATATTCCATAAACTCACACTGTCATGGAACATCATTTAATTATTGCAAATTAGAACATACATAAACAAATACAGATGCATATGAGACTCCACATTTGTTATTATTTTTGTGACCGAGTGCCTATCACATAGACAAATACTAGCCCATTGGGCTCAGTCAGAACAATTCACGGAGCATAGCTCTACGTGTAGAATCATATATCACGGAGCAAAGCTCTACGTACAGAATCATATATCACGAAGCAAAGCTCTATCTGCAAGCCCTTGATACTGGCTACTTCGGTCATAACACCTTATCTGAGCATGCATTTTATGAAATGCATCAATTCAGAATTTACCATATATCACAATCATTTATAAAGCATAGTTAGAATTTCATAATCATCGAACCTAAGTCTGACATTCAACTTTCGTTGAGAATCCACATAGCATAATACACAATCAAAATTTCATAATCTTCAGACCTAAGTCTAACATTCAACTTTCGTTGAGAATCCACATTTCATATAGAATTATCAAACAAATCAAAGCACTTCTAATACAGTCGCAAATATTTACTTCTCGGACTTTAAGTTCGAAATTCAGAAACAAATCGCAACAATTCAATAATTGGAAGCTTAACAAATCAAATCAAATCAATCCTAGAAAATTCATCTAGGTTGACTCACAGTACACTCCAATATGCTATTTTCTGGATGGTCTGGCAATGTCTGACTGGCATTCAAAGAGCTCCTTTATATCATACTAAACACATGTACAAATGTCACACTTTTGCACAAATGTATATTTATTCCTTTAAGCACATCTACTTATATAAAATATGCATAATTCATGTTCAACGACAATTCTGGGTATCTTATTGTGATCCTTATCATCAAATAAATCAGATATCAAAGCCTCATTAATATCATTTGTACTTATAATTTGGACTAAAATAAAACAATGTGAAATCAATTTCATAACCCAATTGACCACTTCAGATTTTTCTAATAACATGCTTTCGGGTCAGCTTTGCATAATTAATCTGATAAGGTAAATGACAAAATTAGGCAACACTTCCTTCTAGAAAGTTGTACCTCAATGTCTTAAGTTTCCAATGATGCTAAGTTCATCCAATTTGGTTAAGTATACTGAAAGTTATAGTCAAAAGATTTTAGATTGTTCTTAAGCTTCAGCAGAATTCTTATCTCAACTTCCAATCAGATTTTGAAATTCTTAGAGGCCAAATTAGAATTTAATCTCTTCATAAAACTTGTAGCTTATGTCTCTAGTGTAATCATAATTAATATTCATCTCATTCTGAGGTCCACAGATCAAGGTATAGTCCAATTACCTAAGTATGTTCAGTAAAATTCATCCCAGTTATCATACTTCAGCACAGTCACATTTTCATCTTAAATTCATCAACCAATACATTTCAGAAAGCTATGTTTTTTGGTCGAGATGTAGATAAATATCTTATGAATCTACTGGTTTAAGAACCAAGTCATTTGGATATTGGATGAAGAAGTTATGGCCAAAAGAAGCAAAGGTGTTCAGGGTGAGTCACTTTGGGCAAAGTCACCGTCGTGCTTATGCACGAGGGTGATTTCCAATTTCCCATGCAAAGTCACCGTCGTGCTTATGCACAAGGGTGATTTCCAATTTCCCATGCAAAGTCACCGTCGTGCTTATGCACGAGCAGTGGCGGAGCCACAGTGGGGGCAAGTGGGGGCACTTGCCCCCACTAACTCTAAAAACTTTTGTAAGAAAAAATTGTAATTTTAAGTTTTTAACTCATAAAAAAATTAAAATTTTGCTCACATTAAAATTTTGCCCCCATTAATTTTTTTTACCTCCAGTAAAATTTTTCCCCCACTCAAAAATATTTTTGGATCCGCCCCTGTGCACGAGGGTGACTTCCCTTCTGGGAAATTTTCGCAGAATTCTTCTCCTCCACTTGCTTTCATCTGATACTTTTCTTCTTCTAAATCCTTCATCACTAACTTCCATACTTTCCTTTACCATTTTATTTCACTTCTATACCATCCGAACTCATTCAAAACACAACTAAAAAATCAAGCTTATAGTCAGACACTAAAAACCGATGCATGCATGAATTACACCACTTTTAACTCTCTCACTATTGTGTTCATCCTTTCTCACTCTACTATGTTTTTATCTTTTTAGCAACTCACAACTTCACAATACCCAGTAAACTCATATTTCATTCCAGATACACTTAACAAATTCAGTTCCTCATCTAAATCATCCAGTCTATGCATTCACCGAGACTACATTGTGTAAACTTCACATGTATGTATATATATATTTACACTATAAACATCATCAGAATTACTTACTTGCTTAAGCAATATTTCCTAGCAGTGAGAGTGAATCACTGACACAACAATAACAACTGATGTTTGGTGTTTGGTAAAACCAGAAGTGGATTTGATAACAATAGTACTCTCGGTGAATAACAACGAGAGGGAGTTTAGTTACAGGTAAACAACGTCTAAAACATGTGTTTACGTATCCTCTTACATGGTTTAACATTTGTCACTATTTCATGTTGCCACGTGTCACACATATACGTAGGCTATTTGTCATCAATTTACTTAGTCCACGTGGCACACTATAATTGGTCCAAATTTCAATTTTTTTTAAAATTCACCAAAATTCCAAAATACCCTACATAATACCAAAATTGCCAAATTACATTTTAATCGCTTTTAATAACTCACTTATACCCGAAAAATATCATGAATGCATGTACAATTATATTAATGTGTAAAAATGTGCATGTCATATTTAGCTTAAGCATGATATGCATTTCCTACTTTCTCAATAATTTCTCATAATACACAATTCTAGCCTTAACATGGGTAACGGGATGTTACACACGCAGCAGCACATTATTCTGACTTATATGGAAATTAACACACAGTAAAAAAAACGTATCAATTTCTGACAAATAATAGCATGAACACAATCTTTCTGACTTAGATTGTTATTGAAATAATGAAATAGCCCAAAATTAAAATGGGAACAACTTATCTGAATTCAAGGTGTCATGAAAATCACTGCCTTAAGTCGAAAATTCCCCCTCTACGGTGCAGCAGGATAATGGGATCTGATCCTAGGGTTAATGCCTTCTCTACCAGCTTTGGTGCACTCCAAAAGGCAGAGTAGGAATTGTCTCCTAGAAGTAATAACAGCAAAAGAACAAAGAAGAGATGAGATGGGAAGAAGATGCGTGTGTATTAGGAGCTATGCGTGTTTGTATAAAAAACAAAATGATCTGTCGACAGTGAATATATACTGAAAAAAGAACGTTTGGGTATAATAAAGTATAATAATAACAATGATGGATGTTTGAGTATAACAATAACGATGAGAATTAAGGAATAAACATTATTGTGTAATAAAAGTGGGAATCTTTAGAGATTTTAGGTAACGTTAAAACCATATGAATTAAACGAGTGGGTCCCAAAAAGTTAAAGGTCATATGTGTGCAATGCCATGCCTCGCCTCAACCAAGTCGGGTTGAGCGACATGCATGCACGTGTGTGTGTGGTATCCATACCCTCCTCAAGAGACTTGATTGAAAGTCTCACAAAACATTCTAGTATATAAAATAGGTGAAACTCCCTTACTCTTTCAATGTGGGACACAAACTAAAGAAAGAAAGAGATGTTCCAAGTTTTGGAACAACACTAGCACATTTAACTTCCATTTTGTCTAAAATGCATCATATGTTCAACTAGCCAAATAAAATCGTTAAGGTAATTAAATAAAATTTTGTTTAATCAGTGAACTTGTAACCAATGTATAGTGTTTTGAACAAATCTAACTATATATAATAATAAATAATACCTATTCAAGTTCTTTTAAAGATTTTAAATACAATTTCATTGAAAAAATTAATCTAAAATCATTTAAAAACTTTTTTGAATATTGTTTTAAGATATAAAAAAGTTTTCTAAAGAACTTAGAATAAACTTTCTCTTGATTATGAAAAAATAGATACATTATGCTCTAAATGTAAATGATCTTGTAATAAAAATGACTCCTTAATTTATTAAACAGACCAATGTAAGGTTATAAAAATATTATAATGATTTGTTATATATGAAATTACTTCATTCTTCTTTTTTGTATTTTGATCCACTTGAATTGAGTTGCCTTAAAACTCTCTTGAATTGTATTTGATACTCCACTTTGTTGATTTGATCTTTTGATCATTTTACGTTTTCATCATACGTGATCTCTCACATTTTCTAGAATCTTTGATAAATTTAAAATACTAATATTACTAAAAATAAAAATATTATTAGTAATATGTTTTATTATCATCAAAATTATAGGTTATGATCTCACTTGATATAACAATACATTAGCATAATAATGATGGGGCATATTCATATGGCATTATAATATGCACAATGCTATGTGTGTGTCTATGTGTTAACGTGGCATGTACTATGTCTTCTATATGACTACTATTAGATCTTTAAGTTTAAATGGTGAAATTGTGCAAATATAATGCTTAGTATATGAATTGACATAAAGATAGCATATTGATGATGAGACAAGGGGAAGACCTATGAGTAGGCAAGATGAAACGAGAAATGTCAATGAAATCTTACGTGTAGGCAAGAGTTGGCATGCTTTAGTGCGTGTTTACATAAATCTTCGTCGATGGGTAAGATTCAAATGTGAGACCAAAGATAATTACTATAATTAAGTCATGCTAAATTTGAGGATGTGCAAAGCCACTTAATTTTAACAATTAATTCTGGTGTATATAAATTTATAAAATTTATAGTAACTTTAGTTATTCTTAGCTTAGATCATGGAGCAATGCGACTGCATTATAAGTGTGATTGAATGATTCATATACAAAGATGCCTCAAGATGGCTAACTAAAGGCTCACCAAGGCACTTATTTGTTTAATAATGATAATGTGATGACACATAATCAGAACATGACATTACTGGTAAAGTAGTGAGAATACTTCTTTAAATAGTAAAAAGGTCGTTGAATGACATAACAATAAGTGGAACATGTACTAAGACAATGTTCTCCATTACTTTAGTAAAGTTAGGAGTCTAACTAATGTAATTGAAAGAAGGGATAATTTCCCACTTGATTTAGTAATAAAAGTGAATAATTGGTTTCAACTCTTCACTTAAGGCTCTCATTTGTACGAGGTCTTGAATTCGAGTCACCAAAAAAGGAGGGGAGAGGAGAATTTTCCCTGTTGATGATCTTCTAGCCCCCTGGGCATGCTCCTTGGTCAGATCAATTACGGACGTTTCGCTTTTAGCGGCAGTATAGGAATTGGAGCTATTAGGGAACCTGAGGCTGCTGGGAACCTGATGCTGAGCAGGGCCAGTGATCAATCAGTAGCTGACCAATCAGTATGTGATGACTCCTTATGTGCAGAAGTGTATAGGCTACGTAAGAACCTGAGGGATCTTGGGGTTCCAGATTTATTTCCTCTAGGACTCTTGGAGTGGGGTCTTAAAGGCTTAGGATTAGTCCAGCAAAAGCTGAGATACCTAATGTATATAAAAAAAGTGAATAAGTTGCTTATTTGATCATTAAATATTTGTAAACTTATATCATCATCACACCCAGTCTGAAGTCCCGCAGTAAAGTGGGGGTCTGGAGAGATCTGATAATACGCAGTCTTACCTCTACATAGTAGAGAGGCTGTTTCACCCACATGTAGATGTGACAGGAAATAGTGATTTAGGTTAAAAGTAAATAAGTAAAAAATGACATGCAAAATATTTAAGTAAATAAAATTACCATAATAATAATAATAATAATAATAATAATAATAATAATAATGGTAAAACTACTATTAATAAGAAACTCAATACAAGGATAATACTAATAACAGGTAATTATTTCCACTTAAAGAGTAGCTAGGGAAAGGGTAAAACACATACCTGGGTCAATGATAATGGGAAACCCACTAGCAGTGAATGATACAGTGAATGATAGTGGCGTCGGTGATGGAAGCACAATGGCATCGACAAAATAAATTTTTCATAGCATGACATGAGGTATTTTTCCATCGAACACTTACATAGTATTGCAATAAAACTATGCAAAGAAAGAAACGAAAGAGAGCTACATAGAATAACAGGATTAAAGAGAAATCCAGAAATTAGATGCATAAAGTTGAAATCATACACACACAAGATATGAGAAAACACCAAAAAGTAAATAAAAAAACTTTTAATCGAATTTCAACAGACAATGACAAGAAAATGGATCCATAAACCATAAAATCCCAGTAAAGACGCAGCATCTTGAGAATGTGAAGATCAAAGGAGATTTGAAGCAAGACCCATGAACGATTATAACAAAAAGAAGGAAACTTTACTAGTTTAAGTTGAAGAGACGTACCATTAGCATATTTACAGAAAACAAAAGTACCCAAAAGGCAAAAAAAAAAAAAAAGAGGACTTGAAGATCTTCAAGGTTACGAGGGAGCTTTATAATGGAGCATATTATTTCATAACATTTCATTTTTAACCCAACCCCACATGTAAAAATCAAATCTTGCTATTAAACCACATAAGAACTAGCAATCAAAAGAAATCCCGAGAAGGTTTGAACCCTAAATGACCCAACCAACGACTGACGATCAAAAAAATAGTTCGAAATGAAAGGAAAAAGAAAATATAAAAAAACCCAGAAATCTCCAAACCAAAACTTCGATATCTGAAAAATTCAAAACCACATAAGACAAATCTAGAAGTCATTCAGATTAACATAATACAACAACATTATCAAAGAATCGAAATAAAAAATACCGATCTCTTAAAGGACCTCCCAGTTCTTCATGAACACCGATCTCTTCATATATTAAAAAAAAAGAAATGAGAATGAAACTGAGCATCTTTGTTGGGTATAGATTACAGACTTGAACGAGGTCTTGAGGAGTTGACGCATTGGCGATAACGTCCGTGAAAGGCTCCCAACCTTATTTGTAAACTTATATAAAAACATTATTTGTAGTTCATTTTAATGTCTTGTACTTTTAATACAACAAACTTACTCAACGACCACATTGTTAGATGTCAACTCTTAAAGAATTCGAATTTAAGACAACCACCCCTTGTCCCTACTAACAATAATTCCAAATTACATAAAACACGATGGTCATTTAAGGTTAACTCGTCATCTTATACAAGTTACGATTTCTATTGGACTATGTCTTAGATAATCAACTGATGTGCCAAAAAGTAGCAAAAGCTGACACGTTAAACAGACTTCGTTCATTTTTAGAAGACCAAAAGGATTAAGCCGCTAGGAACTTGAAGGAACCAACGATTACAGCCCCTCACATCTTTTGTCTATGTTTGATGGGTTTCATATAAATAAATGGTTGAGATCAAATAGGATAGAATTGATATATAAAAAATAGGATAAAAGATCTGAGGGCCTGTAATTGTTGGTTCTTTCAAGTTCCTATCACCAAAATAAATAGTTAAGATCAAATACGACAAAATTGGTACATAAAAATAGGACAAAATTGGTACAGAAAAAAATGAAACTAGTCTGTCCAATTTTATTCTATCTTATTTTGTTTCATAAAATCTCAATCATTTATTTTTTAAGACCCACACAAGCTTTATGCGGGCTCCACATAAATAAATGGCTGAAATTTATTGGACATAACAAAACACTGTAATATTGAACAAAAAATCTAGAGTCAGAAAAAACAATACAGAAGATCATGACCCGATTACAGGGCCGCATAAAGCTGTCCACTCCTCTTACGGCCCTCTTCTTTGCCTTCCTCGGTCATTGCAGGTTTAAGGTTCTGACAAATCCATCAGGAGAAAAAAAAAAAAAAGACCGCAGCCCGCAGGTCTATTCGAGTATAAAGCTATTAGCATCTCTATCGGGCCAGAAAAAGATTCTTGATTTAGTTTGCGAAAAGTGTGAACTGATTTATTTGGTTTGAATTATTGTTTTATTAAATAAAAAAATGTCTGAGGCCAAGACAACGTCATTGTTTTTTAAATAAAAACTTTTTTTTTGCTTGTACGAAACTCTCCGAGATTGGAAAGAGAGCACCTTTATGCCCATAACTAATGGAATATACCTGGAAAATTGGAACCGAGAGGTTAACTTCAGCTTTTGTGCATAGCACGAAACAATTTGGAAGCACTCCTTATCTCGTGCAACGCTCTCTATTTATCATTATCCTCCTTTTAAATATCCCATCAAGCATCATCCTTATCGTCTCCTTCTCTTCTAAGCTTTGAATATTACGTTCCATATCCAACTTCATCAACCAGACGTGATCTTCACAAACACTAAGGTAGTTCTACTTGCTGTACTTGGTTTGCAAATGTTTGCTTTGTCCTGTTCTAATTGGTTTCTGAATCTATAGGCAGAGAAAGAGAGGGCTGGTGTTAGCAAGCCATTACCATAGGAAAGATGGAAGCTTTGTTTATGGGTTAACAAGTTTTTGTTGGGTATGGTATGTAATTCGTATTTCATTAGAGATTCTCCGACGGGGTTATGTAGAAATTCCAGCTTTGAGATGAAAATGTTTTGCTTTTCTCATCTCATGAAGTTGCTGATGCCAGTTTAAAGATTTTATCTTTATGCTTTGAATTCATGGAACCAACCACTGATAAAAATTTTCAAAGATAATGTTCTGATGCTTCAATTGGTTACAGGAATATATTCCTGTTTCGAAGTACTCTTTTGCTGGTTGATTGTTCAAGCTCGTCCAACCTTCTTGACAAGTTGCCTAATGTGCTTCCTAAAACTGCAATATGTAATATGTTCGGCAAGACAGGTTTATCTAAGAACCTTGTTATGATTTTAGACGAGGGAGTAATAGCAAGGTTAAAAATTAACACATGATTATATGTAGAACAGATAGGAGCCAGAAAATAGAAGCACAAGTAAGTGTCAGAAAAATTCTCGTGTTGTTTGGGTTCCTGATACCAGTGAAAAGGAAATCACTTTATACTGAAACACCCAGTTGATTGACAATTCCTTCTTATGTAATCGACCTAATGTCACCAAAATGCGTAATTCTCTTTCATTTTCTAGGATGGTTGCTGGAACCTGTCATTTGGAGGATAATGTGATTCTGAACACTATTAGCCTTTGATTCATCTGTACCATCTTCTGGGCAAGATGGGATATGTACCATTTCTAGTTGGAGAGTTGCTTAAGAATCTTGGCAAAAGTTTCTGACGGAACAAAATCCAAACAAAAAAACTTTTTCCTTCACTTAAAGAAACTCTCTTTTCTTTTTTTTTTGTTGTCATTTTAATTTTATCATCTTTTCTATACTTTTGGACATTTTTAGCATAAGATATTGGCGGAATATATGCACTGATGGCTCTCATTTCTTTGAAGCCATGTTGAACTTGCTTTTGGATTCCTCTGCTTTGCTTTGTGACTCAACTGAGAATGTTGACAGATTAGTATAATGAAACAGCGATGTAGCTGCACTTGTACCAATGCATAATCATTAGATTCCACTAAATTATCAGGAAAATATACCAATTATGGAGCTTTTATTTTAATTTGAAGTCAATCAGTTTCTTCTCTCTTCTCTTCACAAAGAAAAAATCCATTTTGTTGTCAAATTGTTAAGGTTTAAATTGTCTATGGATTTTGAGCTAACCAATAGCAAGTACAAATCTTTACGTGAGCATCACTAGATTCTTTATAGATAACACTTTTCTGTATGTTTCTTTTGATGATGAAGTCTAATGGGAACAATATAAAAGAAGAGAGGATATCGGCTTTTGTTTGCACTGATAATGGCAGGGCCTGAGTTTCAACCCGAAATTACTGACAACAGCAACTTTGTGACAACCTTAGCATCTCAAGGAGTTAATTTCCTTCTATCTGGTGAAGGACAGGTACTCCTCTAAGAAACCTTTCCCTTGTGTGATTTTTACAAAAAATGTCTCTTCTATTTGACAGGTACTCATTTTACTTTCTCATGTTCTGTGGTTTTATTATCCATTAACTCTTAACTTTGGTATATAATCTTCGTTTGAGAACTTCTACAACAATGATCTCCCATAATATGTTGCTAATCTATATATGTACATATGCGTATATCGATTCTTCGCATTTCGCAAAACTGAAACTCAGACTGCAAAAGCAATTGAAGCTAATATTTTCTACCTGCAGGTACCCTTGTCTTCCTGTGATGGGAAGATCATTTGCCTCTTCTTCTCCGCAAACTGGTGTAGACCATGTAAAACTTTTCTGCCCCAGCTTTTGCAACTTTATAACAACTTATTAAGCGAAGATAAAAGGGTTGATATTATCTTCATCTCCTTTGACCGTGATGAAAATGGTTTCAAGGACCACTTCAAGTGCATGCCATGGCTTGCAGTTCCATTTGATCCAGTCTTACATAAACGATTAAGTGACATGTGTCGCACTGACCACATACCATCACTGATCTCACTAAGTTCGGATGGAATACCGGTAACTGAGGATCTCATTAAGCTGATTGAAGACTATGGCCCTGAAGCTTTTCCTTTCACTAGGAAGAGAAGGGGGGAACTAAAGATCATGGATGAAGCAAAGCGTGAAGGAGGAAGTATTGAAAAACTTTTGATGCATGAAGGGCGAAATTACCTAGTAGATAGAGATGCTAAAAAGGTATCTACTCTGTTGTAACTTAGAATATGGGCAAAAACTTGACATTTTTTTTGTGAACTTACTGCAGATATTAATATCACAACTCGTTGGTAAGACAATTGGCCTTTACTTTGGTGCATGCTGGTGCCCTCCTAGTCGTGCCTTCACTACCCAACTTATAGAAGCTTACAATGAGCTCATAGCTACTACAAATCAATGCTTTGAGCTTATTTTGGTTTCTACTGATCGGGACCTTAAAGAATTTGTCATCAACCTAAATACCATGCCATGGCTTGCAATTCCATATGAGGACAGAATGCGCCAAGACCTCTGTAGGATTTTTGACGTTAAAGGAATACCAGGCCTGGTCATAATTGGACAGGATGGGAAAACCATAACCTTGGAAGGAAAAGCCTTGATATCTTTGTATGGTGCCAAGGCCTTCCCATTTACAGAGTCAAGGATTGCAGATATAAAAGCAGCCTTGAAAAAGGAAGGTGATGCATTGCCCCAGCAGGTTAAGGATGTAAAGCATGAACATGTACTAAAGTTGGACATGGCAAAAGCATTTATATGCGACTACTGCAGAAGGCAAGGCAGATTCTGGGCCTTCTCTTGTGAAGTGTGTGATTATGACCTTCATCCAACATGTATAGAAGAGACATCTTAATAATGGTTAAAGGGAAGCAATCGGTAATATATAGACATTCAAGTGTAACCATATACCATATGCATTAAGAGAACACTTGTTTGTCAACATTAATCTGAGCCTTGAGAGCATTATTTGAGCAAATATCTTCAACTTAAGTATTTGTAATTTATGCTGTGCTCATGGAAGCTCGTTTCTGAAGGAAAAGAACAGAGAACCCATGTTTGTAACTCCGTGTGAATTTGTAAAACCACAGTGCTAATGCATTTCAACTAGATTTCCTTCTTGGCTTTAATGGAAACTGTTTGCATCTGATTAAAAAAAATTTCCAACCAATTATCAATCCTTGTTTTCTCAAGGTGGATCATTTTCGAAGTGATAATGTTCATAAACTTTTAGAATTACATTAGTTTCTAGATAATTTAGAAAGACAATAAAAGTACTTGTCTAACCAAATAAAGATAACTAAAAATAGGCCAAAGTGAAGATAGGGATGGCAAAAATGCTAATGCAGATAGTAGTTGGAGGGTCAAATGCCTGAATGACCGTAAAGTATGGAGTTCTTTATCTAAGAGAGGAAGAGATGTTTGTGTGGAGAGATTTATGAGGGCTTACTGGTTTGTAACAATCAAATAAAGTTAGGGAAATGCTAAAAACAAGCTAATTCAGAGAGGTGTAACCATAGTCTTCCTTGCTTCAGACCAAAAAGAACCAAGTTAGAAAAAATTGCAGAACAAAAAGGTGTGCGCTTTTCCTCTCTCTTGTCATTGTGAGAGAGACTGGGAGATCCAAAAAAGAATACCCATGTCCCATTTCGCGACAAGCTTTCATTCCTAGTATGCATTTCCCTATTCTATGACCAGCTTCCGTATCAAAAGAAACAACAATCTGTAAAAGTTTTGATTTTGTGGAAAAGTTCAGGGGTGTATAGAGATGTGGATGCCAAGATCACAAACAGATAGAAGAGAAGGAGGAAACGGATTGG
>JANKOE010000009.1:18025348-18035412 GCA_026284465.1 Erythroxylum citrifolium | reverse complement strand
ATAAGAATAATAAGAATAATAACATTAAGATAAATTAATAATAATAATAATAATAATTAGAAGATAATAATAATAAGGAATAATAATAATAATAATAATTAAAATATAATAATAATAGAATTAATTGGATAATAATAATAATAAAATAGAAAAAGAAAATTACAATAATCCTAATAATTATAAGGAATAATAATTATTATTATAATTATAAAGGAATAATAATTATAATACTAATGATAATAATAAGGAATAATAATAATAATAATAATAATAATAATAATTAAAAGATAATAATAATTGAATAAATAGGATAATAATAATGTCTAATAAAATAAAAAAAACCAAATAATAATAATCCTTATAATTACGTATAAATAAGATTGAAGAACAAAAGTCAACTTGCACATGTATATGAATTTCAATGAACGACGCCATGTATAATATTGTATGTATGGCTCTGTATTCCTTATTATAATATTGTACGTATGGCTCTGCATTTTTCTTCTTTCTCCGAGCCACGCTGGTAGGCAACTTGCATTTATTAGTCTGATGAAGTCATCTGCTCTGTCTTCAAACCTCGCGGGCGTGCTACCAGAAACGACGTCGTATGCGTCTTGGACAGAATAAGACAGAATAAATTCGATAGGCGATTTGCGCTCCAATAATTGATGGGAAAGGCTTGGTGGAGTGTGTATTTGCAGTTTCTAGTGTAGTAGTCTGACTCCTAATTACTTTTAGTATATCGGCCATGTAATATCAATTGATCAAAACTTTGATAAGAATGACGATTGAAAAAAGGACAAGAAGGAATTTAATGGTTAGTTGTTTCAAGGATTCTGGGTTTATGAATTGCTCCTCCGTATAGGTACGTTAAGCTGATTGAATAGTACATATAATTTATGACAAATTCCAATTTTAAGTAGAAACTGTATTAAGCTCAACGAAAGCATACCACTACTCGTCAAAATTGTTCTTCCATTTAACTACTTTCGCTTAACAATCCAAACTGTCAAGCCTAATTTTGTGCACGCATATGCTTAGAGCTGGCTGTTGAAGCCTAGTTTAAATCTAGCACACAATAAACTCATTAGATTAAAATATAGTTCACAATTAGTAGTATGTACTAACGAATTACTATCGAACTAATTTCCCTTCGAGTCCGTGCATCATGTGTGACGGGTCCTGTTTCTTTACATTTTATAAACACAAGCATCCAAGGCAAGAACGCTACGGTACAAGAAAATCATGTCTGGTCGTAACCTGCATTGTCTGGTATAATTGGCGGCAACGTTGAATTGTAACTTTGCGGCGCTTTTTTATGGTAGCCATTCCGATCATGCCTAATGGGTTCTTACGTCAACAATTTCGTAATTACATATTTGGTTCCTGGAATAGATCTCAATAATGAAATTAATGTATATTATTATTATGATATATAGTAACTAATAACGAAATTAAGAAAGAAAAGCCAAATGGAATAGGGTTCTTCAAGTTGCTATCAATAATCAAGGGAATTGCATGTAAGATAAATAAGAAAGGCAAGTCTCAGAGTTAAATTAACAAATAGCTTCAACTTTCATTGCCAGTTATTGATAGCAACTTGAAGAACCCTGTTCCAATTGGCTTTTCTTTCTTAATTTCTACAACAAGGGAATTGCATGTAAGATAAATCAGAAAGACAAGTCTCATAGTTAAATTAACAAATAGCTTTGTAGATTAATAAGGACTAACCTTAATGCGGAAGCAATTGATCGAATCTTTATTTGATAATCCACGTTGTACGGTTGGCTACTAGAGTCACCGTTAATCCACGCCACAAACTCAAATCCTTTGATAGTATGATTCTCGTGAATGAAGAAGAATGAAGAAAGTGTTTATCTTCTTCGTTCAGATTTTAGCAAGATTGGAGAGAGAGAAAAAAGATAACCCAAAACCTATTTGGTTTCTAATCTTTTTTGTTATCTTCGAAAAGATACCCTTTCACAAGCCAACTTCCTCTTTTTATATTAGAGAAAAACAAACTGACAGGGTTTTATATATGTGGCTTTTATATATGTGTCCGTTCATATAAAAGCCAACAAGCTTCAACTTTCATTGCCAGCTGTGTCCAAGTTAGTTCCAGGATTCTTCCTATCGTTTTATAGGCCCTGGACGAAATAAAAAAAATTTCCTAATAAATCGACAATATACTTAAGTTTATATATTTATATGAAGCATAAATGACTCAATTTATAAGTTTATATATTCAACCAAATATAAAATGATCATAACATCAACTAATAATATCTTACAAATATCATTAACAATAAAATAATTAAAAATAGTAACAGTAACAACAAAATAGCAATAGCAGCAATCAAACAACAATATTAGATTGCAAAACACTAAGAAAATTACACTAACAAATATACAGAGGATTATGATTTATGAAAAACAATTTCTCCGTGTGTTTCTAGATGTAAAATCATTAATAATATTATCAAGATCAATATTGTCCAGCATATCCTTCTCAATACATAACATAGTTAAATCATTCAACCTTTCTTGTGACATTGATGACCTCAAGTAGGGTTTCAATAATTTTAACTTTGAAAAACTTCTCTCTGTTGATGCTACAGTCACATGTATAGTCAATAAAATTCGATAAGCAATTGAAATATTTGGATCATAGGTTTCTTCCTCTGTTATCTCCGCACATATTATTACCTACGTGCTTAATATACTCACTTGTGTATGATGATGGGATCATTATATACGTACTCACAATAACAATTCAATTTAACCTTTTGGACTTGTACATATATCGCTATCATTAATCTCATCTTCCCATTATCCTTCACATTACTTCTTACCTATGTATATTCGCCGTTGATTCAAACTCATAGATGTATAATCATCATAAAAATTCTAATTTCAATTCCACTAACACATTCTTATGAAGGATCATAACTCTTGTCAAATTCATTAATCAACCCCTTAGGTTCCTATTTCATCTTCTTAAGATCAGAGCAATTTATGTTTTCCTTACATTCTACTTGTACACTTTACTCTCATCATTTCTACTTGTCTCCATTTCTTTTTCAGTCAATTTATGAAAATAGTTTTACATCCATATCAATTCAAGTACGTATCATCAAACTTTCCTTATTTTCTCACTTTCTGACAAATCATTATTCTTCCCACTATTTCTATCAGCTTAAACTCTTAACAATTGCTTATGTGTGTAACTTATACACATGCGCCCATGTAAAATCCTAATTCTGACGCTCTGATACCATAAATGTTGGACCCCGTTTTCGGAGTCCAACTCTGGAACTATAAAACATGAGCGTGTTCCAAAGAAATCTCCTTAATACCATAAATGTTGAATCTCGCTTGTTTTCGGAATCCAACGTTCCTTAACAAAAGACGTGTGCTCGTGCTTGTTACCATGCATGGTTATTCCCAGTTAACCCTCATTAGTCATCCCTAGTTCATCATCATTTTCTATTACCTTAGTGTCGGGCCCTATGTTCTATACGGAAGCAAACGTTCTATGCTTAACTTCCATCCAGATATTGAGCATCTTAGAGGCTGGGCTCAAGGTCTATCCCTTCGGATCATTTGATAGCTCTTTGTCTTTGGTTTATCTAGACACAGGATTTATCTCACTTGGAGGTCGGATAACGAAGTTATGGCTGAAAGAGTTGAGCAAGGTTTGAACCTCAATCATATTGAACTTGTTTCAGGACAAAGGCATAACTTGTTCTAGGGATATCGGATCTAGGTCATTCTTGGAGGGTTCAAAAGAAGACTTCAAGATCAACAACTTTCATGAAGACCTTGAAGACAGATTCTATCATCTGAAGGGTCGAAAATGGAACAGACGATAGCATCAGACGAATTAAAAAGTGGACGAAGCAGAAGGCAGACGATAGCATGAACAAACGAAGCATAGAACAGACGAAGCAGAAGGGCAGACGAAACAAAATAGACGATAGCATGAAGCAGACAATGCACAGAACAGACGATAGCAAAGCATTCAAATGCAAAAGCAGACGAAAGAAAGAATAGACGATAGCATAAGGCAGACGAATGCAAGAAGCGGACGAATGCGGATCAATTTAAGACAAAACAAAGTCAACTTAAGACGATGCAACACTTAAGACGAAGCGAAAGATAGATGAAGTAAAAGTCTTAAAATGAATGATGTCATCGAAGACGATAAGATGTCATCACAAACGAAGCGAAAGAAAGACAAAGCGAAAGACAAACGAAGAAAAGGTCTTAAGACGAATGACGTCATCACAGACGATATGACATCATCACAGACAAAGCGAAAGACAAACGAAGCAAAAGTCTTAAGACGAAGCGAAGTCTTAAGACGATAGCAAATAAGCAGACGAATGGAGTCAACTTAAGACAATGCAAAGTCAACTTAAGACGATGCAACTCTTAAGACAAATGGCGTCATCACAGACGAAGCGAAAGTCTTAAGACGAAGCGAAAGTCTTAAGACGAAGCGAAGTCTTAAGACGATAGCAAATAAGTAGACGAATGGAGTCAACTTAAGACGATGCAAAGTAACTCTTAAGATGATGTAACTCTTAAGACGAATGACGTCATCATAGACGATATGATGTCATCACAGATGAAGCGTCTTTATAGACGATACAATTTTACAAACGAATGCATCCTTACAGACGATGCATTCTTGCACTCCTAAGCGTTTCCCTTTCTGAGGACCCTAACTTTCGATCCAAGGGTCCATAAATTTCATACTATATACCGTTAAAAAGCTAAAAGAAAAACCTACAACTTTCTAGAAGGCATCTTTGCCTAGATCAATCCGGATTTTTCTTGAAGTCGATAACACAAATTTTACCCTATGGAAGGCATGTACCTCTTCATTTCGCAAACTTGGAATGTCCCGAGCCTAACCATTCAGTTACCCAGTTGACTTCATTAAACTCTCCGATTTTCACTCATTTGTCTCATCACATCCAACTACATTTGATCAATCATAATTCCTGTTTTGCCTTCCCATGAATCTCACTTGGCCGTTTATATATATATATATCTATATAAAAATGTCAACAATTCATGTTCCAAAATCATCAACTCAAGTTGATAACTTCTTCATGAATATCTAATTTCAACCCATATCATCCATACATCATTCATATTTCATTAACAGCAAAAGAATAGGGTTTTACAAATCTTTAATGGCATCCTAAGCCATATTACATCACTGCCTCAAAATCTCAAATTACAAAGGCTCTTGAACAAACAAACTTGTTGCCATTCCAACACCAACTCAAACTACGATTTAAGCAAATTTGGAGAAATTTGCTTAGGCTCTTGATCACTTGATCTCTTAGCTATCACCTGAAGATGGGGTAAAAAGGGGGTGAGCTTGACAGCTTGTGGGTTACAGTTTATAACCAAAAAAAATAAAATAAGCAAAGCCTTTGAAAATGTTTTACTTGTCATCGAAAATTCTCAATAAGTCTATAAAGCACTTATTTCTAAAAATTCTCATCATGAAGTCAAAACTCAAACTACAAAACGTGAATGCGTTAAACTTGTTCACATAACATAAGTACATAAGCACATCAGAATGGTTTGAGTAAGTCCAAAAATATGACGCACCACACATTTCCACATAATGGTCCTGTGTAGCCGTAAACTTGAGGGAGTCCTTGAGGAAGCTCCATGCCACTAGCGGGTAGGGGGAGAAACCTTTAACTTGGTTCAACGTGCACGTGATGATTCTTGAGGGACTACCACAAACCCATATAACACATATATTTCAAAATCTTGTAAACTTGCTGCCCAAAATGGCACTTCTTGTAAACTTGATTTTCATAAACTTGAGATCTTTCGAAAACATGATTTCCTAAACATGATATCTTTTCAGAAATCACTTGAAAAGTCTTTTCCTTTTTAAATCATCACATAATTCATGTAACAAACATATAGCATATTTCACAAATCATTCAAAAGCAATAGATGCAACACTTATGATGCAGTAGAAATCAGTAAGTTTCTTTGATTTAAAGAAAAACAAAAGTGACTTATTTACTCTATTATAAACTTATACCCACCTTGATTTCCTTGCTTATAGACTTGTTTAGAATGCCTCTTCTCTTTGTAAACAACCTGAGGTATCCAAGGCCCTTTCCTGCTATATCTTTAATGTGTACTCCGTGAGCTGATCTAACTGAAATAGGTCTCTTTGATCCCCTTGGTTCTTCACCAAATGAAGAGATCCTTGGCCCAAATGGAAGCTCTTTTCTTCCTCTACCTTTTTCTGTTCTTGAACAACCTCAAAATCTCTCTTGTAGGTTAAGGAAATTGAAACCCTATCTTGTTTTCTCTTCTTTCTCTCTTTCATTCTTTTTCGTGCTTCTCTCTCTCTTCTCTCTTTTCTCATCCACGCATCTAGCTTCTTCTCGAGTCTTCCCCTTCACGTGTTCCCCTTCTCTTAAAATATAAGACCATACTTTGGTCTTGTCCTTCCAAAAATATCCCTCCTCTCCCTTGGTTTTCTTATTTTTGCCCCTTCTTTCATTTACCTCCTAACACCTTTAATCTTCTTAAACACCATATTAACTCTAACTTAATTCAACTCTTTCCTTATATGCCTTATGTTCTTTATGCTTAAGTGCCTTGCCAAAATTTCCCTTAGTCATACTTATAACCTTAACACCTCAACAAAATCAACCTATACATGTAATCTTTCTAACATCAACATAGTAATTAACTCCACAAACTTTCATAAAGACCTCTTATCTGACATAAATCATTCTTATTCATCAGGAAAAAAAATTTGGGGGTCAACATTTCTCCCCCTCTTAAAAGAATTTCGTCCTCGAAATTCATACCTGATTGATTTAGGGGCAAGGGTTTTCTTCCTCTTGTACTCCTTTGTTTCCCATTTTACTCCATCATTCAAATAATTTCTTCCCAATGACCCTAGTTAACGGATTCAATCAATCCCTCCATAACTTGTTCAGATATTACATCATTCTATCTGTTTCCTCAATATACTTCAGATTACTCACAATTTTTCACTTCATGTGTCCACAACACCCATATTATATCATATCAATATTTTCAACATATTTGTATATATCATATTGCAAATTTAAGACATCTTTCATCAGTAACACCTTTCATACTATTTCATATAGACCTATTCGTGTCGGGCTTAACTAACCCTTCGTTCAAGCTTGAGCACACCTTGGCATGGTGATACTCTCAAAGGTAATTTGTCTTGCGCTTGATGATTCATATCAGTGTAGTATTAGTACACTTCACTCTTATTCCTATTTTTACTATATTCCATGCCTTTGACGTTGATCCTTCTAATTCATTCATCTTTCTTAAATCACTTAATTCCTAACATTGATCAATTTCACCTGTCAATAACATCTCCAATTTTGGCCTTCAACAACTTGTAGGCCTTACTCATCATAATACAAAAGCGATGACTCTTTCTATCATCTAACTCCTCATACAGTATTCAAATGAAATCACTAGGACAAGGATTGCCATGCTTAAAGTCAAATAGAACTATACTTGGATCTCGTGATCCTATGAACTTTAAACTATATGCCTTAAGCATATTCTTAACAGTTAAGACCATCGATTCAAACATTCACTAACTTGATTTGACATTCTTAGTCGCTAGAAGATCTTTCGGCGTATTCCTACTAGGATGTATAACCTACATTACCATTTGTACTTTTATAGCAATCTCTTTGCTCAATCATCTTTATTGATTTCACATACTTCTTATTTCAATCACCATGTATCATTCTTCCTATTCGAACTCAAAATTCAGATATGTTTGCAATCTCTCAATAAGATTCACAATCTCTGAATCCTCAATTTGGGATAAACCAAGCCCCACATTCTATGCTTCTTTTTACTCTAGTTCTAATAACCTCAATATCGAATTTCTGCTTAAGGTATCTGATATAACACTTAGCCTTACTTGGAATTTCTCACTTGTACAATCATAGTCTTTCGGTATTTATTTCAATCTTCTCAGTCTCATATTCAAGGAAGAGCGAGCTATTCTTTTTCTTAAAAGGACTTGTACAAATGTCCACAAAATTAGTTGATTATTTATGTTAATTGTTTAGTCAAAATCTGAAAGCTCAAAATAATTTTTTTAAAACTTTTTTACTCTTTCGTTTGGTAAAAACTGAAAGGAACATATATGAATTTCCAACTTAATTCATACTTAGATCACCACCCCTCCAGCGACCTAAGGCATGAAGCAAAGAGAGCTGGTATGGAAGACTTGGCAAAATACTAGACATTTTCTACTCTGTTTATGCTTGAATTTGATTCCTTTTTCCTCTTATAACATTTAGAATAGCCATTTTTGGCTTCTTCATACATGTAGACTGTGAAAACAAAGGCACTCCCTACAAATGCAATGCCATACACGGACGCTGACAGATTGGGGATAGTTAACAAGTGATAAGCAAACCCAACAAGCATGGCAGAGGATAACCCCCATATGGTAGTTTTCAAGAGTCTTCTCTTGGATGAGTCCTGATGCGGAGGCAAGTGATCGATGGAGGATGGTCAAGCAGTAGCATAACACAAAATAGCCCAAGTAAACAAAAATGATGAAAGCTACCATGGGGAAGTCACGGTAGCTATATGCAAGAACTATAGTATTGATACTGTTATACGTCATGCAAAAGAAAGACAGAGAGTATGCAAATTTTGCAGAATCGGGGAAATATCTAGCAAGAGGAGTTGTTGGTTTTCTTCTGTAATGATCTGGAAACATTTTTTCTGACTTGGAAGGTTCAAGGACTTGCGCTGGCGATGAAGACGTTGAGAACATAAATATTGTTTTGTGCTTTGGCTTAGAAACTCAGATTCAGAATTCGGTTCTTTATAAATGCTTCCACTCTATGGCTACCTAGCTAATTCCAGGAAACTACATAGAAGATAGGAAAGAGTTGTTAAAGCTAAAAAGTTAAAAAGGGATCATTACATACGCCTTACTAGATTTCAAGGTGAGTGTGTGGAAGCTTTCCTGTGGCAGGGCATGATTTGAATTGAAATACTTTTGTGAAATTTACGTCCAACTTTAATGATAAGAACATTTGGGGATACACCTCAGACACTCGGTATGATATTTAAATTAGAAAGATTTATAACTCTTTTTTTAAAAATATTTGAAGGCAGTCTATAATCAAAAGTTAAATTCCAGGAATCCATCAAAATAAAACCATTATATGGGTTCATAAGTGTTTTTATCAATTCTTGAAAGAAAACTACAATGCAGGATTAAGAATTAAGCTACTTCATCCTAAATCAGCAAAAACCAAAGCTTGTTTCGAAGGGCAAGTTGCACAGAACATGCCAAATATTCTGTTAGAAATTAACAGATCAAACAACACAACCACATAGATTATGTTAACTAGGATTATTTGCATATGTATATAAAACAAAGGATCACTAACTTGGATTCTTGTTATGATTCCACAGGTTAAAGAAAGCAGAGATATCCTTTCCAGAAGATGTTAAAACACCACTGTCGTTACAAAATAAAAACACTTCAAGTATTTTTATTATTGTTCAAACCGCCGCCTTGGTAGTTATTCATACATGATGCCTTTTAGACCTATCATGGGTGTAAAACAACATCATCTCCCACTCACACATGACGGGTTTATAAAAATCTCTGCAGTACTCATACTTGTTCAATAACCAGTGTGACCAACATACGATGAGAGCACAATGCCATATATCTGTTAGGAGTATATGACGTCTCGCTTAACAAATTGATCCTGGGACTTATGTGTCCTTGAGTAGACATTGTATGCTATACCCTAGGTCATATCTCGCATTCGCATTTTTCTTTGATCTCATTTAGTTTCTTGAGTCATGACTGTATTCAAGTTCTCTACTAAAAAGACGATGGCCATCTATGAATACTTTCCATGCGAGTCAATGAACTAAATTAAATGACCCTCCTCTGTTCTCAATTCTCTTTTGAATTAAATTTAATTTGCTTTCCTAGAATTATTCCATAGGATCGCATCTTGCAT
>JANKOE010000009.1:17793837-17804742 GCA_026284465.1 Erythroxylum citrifolium | reverse complement strand
CATAATAAATCAATTAAACAAATTCAAACACAAATAATCAAATAATCAATTAAACCAATTAGGACAAGGCCTAACATTTAATAGACAAAACAGTTCTTTGCATAATAAACACGTAGGACGGTATAAAGGCTGGAAACCTGTGATGCAGCTCCCGTGAGGCTTATCGGTGAAAATTTCCACAAGCCTAGGAGTTACAGTTGGAACTTGCTTTCTTGATTCACAGGTATAAACAATGCCTTGTACCATAATATTGACATCAATTGTAGGTAATTAATTTGATTGATTAATACTTAGTGGATGTTATGTAAAGTTTAGATGTTGTGTAAACTTAGGGGACATAAAGGATACTAACTATGAAATTAATTTTTTAAATTAACATTTTTGCTTAAATAAGTAATGTTAATAGATCTTGGATGTATAGACCATTAACACTTGATAGTTTCATTAATCCTGAGTTTGTTGAGGGAGTTGAAGTTTTTATTCATTATGCATGTTCTCAACCTGCATATATGGATGGTCTTAAGATCAGATGTCCATGTAAAAAGTTCAAAAATATTCATTTTATTCCTACTAATGAAGTAAGCGGCCATTTGCTGAGAAAAGGGTTTGTTCTAAATTATTTTAAATGGACACGACATAGAGAGCCATTGATTTGTAGCACCTCAAAGGGTAATGAAGTAAACTCGTCAGTAAATGTGGATGAGTTTGAAGGGGGATTCAATTTATAACAAATAATGTGGGTGCAACTGAAAATCCTTACATGCAAATAATTTATGATGCAGCCGGTTATACCTTTAAGGAAAATATAGAAAATCTTGAAGAAGAACTAAACCTACATGCAAACCAATTTTTTGACTTACTACACTTAGCTGACCAAAAATGACAATGACTCAATTGTGCTCGAATATTCAACATAAAGTCTGAAGGGCATATTTCTGATCGTAGTTTTTATAAAATTCTTGGATGGTATAATGAATCATTGCCTCCTGATCATACAATGGTTGATATTTTTTACAATATGAAGAAACTTATTAGGGGTCTTGGTTTGCCTGTTTAAAAAATTGATTGTTGCAAATTGGGATGAATGTTGTATTGGGGGGATAATGTGGAATTACAAAATTGAAAATTTTTTGGTCAATCTAACTTCAAGCCTAGAAAGCGATCTATAAAATAGAAATTAGTACCCTAGAAGTGGATGTATTATTTCTTGCTAACTTTGAGACTTTAAAGACTATATGCTTCTGAAGTTATTGCATCTCACATTAGATGACATAATGAACACAAGGAGGAAGATGGAATAATGAGTCATCCATCGGATGCTCTGGTATGGAAACATTTTAATAACACCATTATGATTTTGTTGTTGAAAGTCGTTAGGTTGAGATTGTCAACAGATGGATTCCAACCTTTTAGTCAATCTAGTCAACAATATTCATCATGGTCTATCATAATTACTCCTGATAATTTACCTCTATAGATGTGTATGAATGAGGCATATATGTTCTTGACAGTGATTATGCCAGGGCCTACAAATTCAAAGCATAAAATTGATATATTCTTACAACCATTTATATTTAAATTAATTGCAGCATCTTTAGGAATATGGTGTGGAGACATATGATGTGTCTCTAAAACAAAATTTTGTGTTGAGAGCAGCTTTAATGTGGACTATTAGTGATTTTTTGAAATATGTTATGTTGTCTTTATGGAGCATAGTAGGGAAATTGTCTTGTCCTTATTGTGGCAATGATTCTGATGTGTTTTATCTTTCAAACGGGGGCAAAAAATGTTGGTTTGAAAACCATAGGAAATTTCTTCCTCTAGATCATCCATTTAGACGCAATAAACAAAAGTTCATTAAGAACAGGATGGTACAAACACCTCCTCCCCCTCACAAAGCTAGTGAGGAGATATTGAAGGAGATTGATGAATGAGGGTTGTTGAAAGTTACAGAATTTAAAGATGATGAAGTTATTACAAGCCATATTGGAAAACTTATTTGATATGTCATAATCTAGATGTGATGCATATTGAAAAAAAGGATTTTTGAAAATTTGTTCATTATCATAATGAACACTGAAGGGCGGATAAAGGACAATGCAAAATCACAAACTGATTTGAAACTTTTTTGTAGAAGGAATGAGTTAGATAAAGATCTTTGCACCGGTAAATATATGAAAGCATGTTAAACTTTGGACAAAAAATAAAAGGAAATATTGTGTGAATGGTTGAAAAGTCTAAAGTTTCCTAGTGGTTATGGTTCAAACTTGGCAAGGTGTGTGGTTACGAGGAAGTACAAATTATTTGGGATGAAAAGTCATAATTTTCATGTGTTTGTGCAAAGGCTAATTCCAATTGCATTTTCAGAGTTGCTATCGAATAAGGTTTGCGAAGTTATAGAAGAATTAAGTTTGTTTTTTAAAAGCTTAACATCATCTGAAATAAATTTGGCTAAAATGGAAAAACTAGAAAGGAAAATTCCAGTAATTTTGTGCAAATTAGAAGGGATTTTTCCTCCAAGCTTCTTTGACTATATAGAGCATCTACTTATGCATTTAGCACATGAGGTTAAAGTTGCTGGTCCAGTTTAATATAGATAGATGTATCCATTTAAGAGGTAATTATATTAAATATTTAAATTGAAGTAATAACATGTTTTAATAACAAAATTGTAATAACCTTATTCACTAATGTAGGTATTTTCATCACTTGAAGAAAAATGTCAAAAACAAGGTTAGTGTTAAAGGTTTAATATGTAATGCTTAGTTAACGGAGGAAGCAAGTACATTTTGTTCACATTATTTTGAGTCGCATGTTCACACAAGAGAAAGAAAAGTTCCTCGTATTGACGATGGGGAGGAATGGGTGATGCTTATGATAACTTATCCATTTTCAAATATCTTGGATAAACAAATGGATGTTCAACAAGAAGAATGTTAATAGAGGAAGAAATAGAGGCTGCCTATGGTTGCATTTTGTTGAACTGTCAAGAGGTTCAACCTTTCGTGCAGTAAGTTGAAATTGATTATTTGGGTTTTGAAATTTCATATGCTGGATAAACAAATGGACGTTCAACAAGTAGAATGTTAACAGAGGAAGAAATAGAGGTTGTCTATGGTTACATTTTGTTGAACTGTCAAGAGGTTCAACCTTTCTTGCAGTAAGCTGAAATTGATTATTTGGATTTTGAAATTTAGTGTTACTGAAACATATAATAATGTTTTTAGATTATACGAGGCATAGTTACGCGAGCTAATGCCCGAGAAAACACAGGATGATATCAATAAAAAAGTAGGAAGAAACTTTCCTCGATTGTTCGAGAAATATGTAAGTTTTCACTCACAACTATTGAAATGATTGAATTATAAGATTAAAGTGTACAAATGACATTATACTATTTAATATGATAATTTTTTTGTGTAGGCTTTAGAAAATCCAATAGAGAACAAGTTCATATGTGATATTGCGAAAGGACCTTTGCGAGCTGCTAAATTATTTCCAAGTCTTTCGTTAATGGAAAAAAATATCATATAGAATATCATGGTCATAGCATGGCAACATTAAGTAGTGGAGTTTGCATATAGGGATAATCGATGGACTACTATGGTAAAATTATTGAGATACTTGAAATTGAGTGCCCTGCATTGCCAATAAAGCAAAGTGTGATATTTAAGTGTGACTAGTTTGATCCAATTCCTAATATTGGTACAAAAGTGCATAGCTGAAACAATCTAGTTAAAATCAACCAGCGAAGAAGATTTAGATAATTTAAACTTTTTGTGTTGGAAATGCAAGCGATCCAGGTGTATTATGTCCCTTTTCTTAACTTATGACGAGATAAGTCAGATTGGTTGGCTGTTTACAAAGTTAAACCTAGAGGTGTTTTTAAATCACATGGAAAAGGAGAACAGAGAATTGAAAGTGAAGCATTTTAAAAAGATGTTTATGAAATAAATGCATCTATTACATATGACGAAAATGAACCTTTAAACGATCCAAATAATGAATATCATGAAATTTCATTTAAAGAGGATGAGGAGGGCGAGAGATATGAAGAGGAGCTTAAGTTTGATTCTAATTCTTCAGAAAAAGAAGATGATGATGATTTTTATTTACAATTAAGTGCTGATAGCGATTAATTTGTGTTTATAATAGAATATTATATTCAATAAATCAATTATTGAATCAATGATATATTGTTATATATTGATTTGAATTTGTTATATTTCTAGAATATTTAATAAAATATGAATTTCAGGTTAAAATATACCACCAAAGAGAAAACAGGATATGATGTGACCAAGGTTTAGATGTCGATTTGGAGCCAGTTACTATCCAGGTGAAGCAGCACATTCTGCAGCTGCAACTGAATTAGATGTTGTACCTCTAGCTACTACACTTGCATATGAGGCATCACCTTCCATACCTGCTGCTACACCATCCACCACCATTATACCAACAGAGATATCAGGGGTAAATGATGCGGATGAAGGAGGTGGCCTCCAGCCTGGAGCTGAGGGAGGTGATGGAAGAACTTACATCATAATTGTCAACAATTTGTAAGTGAAAATACATGAAACACCATATGTTTATAATTAAGTTATAGGTTTTAATTTAAAAATGATATAAAATTAATTGTTTTTATATTAGGTTGATTTCGTCTAGACCATGCTCAAGAAACATGACATCAAAATTCAAGGGGAAGATTGATCTTGAGGGTTATATATGAAAGAATATCTCTCAGGCGACAAAAAATTTTATTACTAGGAGTTTGAGGTACAAAAAAAATATTTTTATTTTAATTAATTTTATACATTAATTAGATAAATATTGTAGGTTATAAGTAATTATCGTATGTTTTTTCCTTTTTTTAGAAAGAAAATTTTCAGGATTTTGAATTTCATGCGGTTATTTATAAAGTATGGAAGAGATGAGCTCGTACACATTATAGAGACTTTGTTGGTGCGATACACAAGACTGGTGTACGACCTCCTTATATTTCTGAATAAATACGGAGTCGTTGGTAAAAGTATTGGAAATCACTAAGGCAATGTCTATTTCATAGCATAATTTTACCAACAAACGTGGAGGATCGAGGGTAGAGAGTCTTCCCGTACATACTGGAGGATCTATTACCCACCACAAACATACAGAGAGACTTGTAATTATCTACACTTTACACTTATATTTTGATTTTTTTTTACTTTGATGTATTTTAATTTAATTTAATTTGTGAATTTTGGAATGAAAATATGTCTATTATGGAGAATGATAATGTTATAAAAATCTGGTATCATATATGGTTGTGCGGTTGAGTTACTTTCTTTGTTCAACAGGGGGTAAATATCATAAAAAGTAGAGAAAATTTTGCCAAAATTTTTGTAAATTGTAGTTCATTTATAACATTTTATTCTGATACGGGAAACATCTATGAGCAGGAAAAGTCTATGAGCAGGAAGCCTACACCTCGTCAACTCTTTTTACACACTCACACCAAGAAGCATGATGGTGTGACCTTCTTGAACACCCGATGTAAAGAACTAAATGTATGTGAAATTTATGTTTTAATATTAATGCTTAATAATTATCACATATTAACATAAACATTGCTTTCTAATAGGACCAAATACAAGAAAGCATTCAACGACAGTCTCAGCAATCTGAAGATGTTGATGAGAGTCAAACCTATCTTCATACAGTGGATGGTAGGGACTATCGTGGAAGGATATTCGGCTTAGGTTCATTTGCGAACAAACATTATTCGCAATCCTCCACATCTAGTACATCAGCATCTAGTAGGCAGTCCGCATCCAATGAAGTCTATAAGCTTTGCAGTACTACAGTACATGCACTGGCAACTCAGTTGCAATAGTCGATGGAATACATAGCCCAGCTCTGTAATGAGATAGATGAGTTGAAGGGGAAGGGCAGCACCTCATCGCAACATTCAAAGCATCCCTATTCACCAAATGAATAGCATAGTTGTAGTCACCAAATGAATAGTTGTTAAATACTTATTGTTGTACAAAATACTTTTTTTATTATCAATTAAGATAATTTTTACTTTATATCATCAATCGACTTTCTGTTTTAACAAATTTAATGTAGAAGCAAACCAAAATATTATCAACAAATAACTGATAACTATATAAATTATGTATCAATCATATATCAAATAAAATTAAATGCAGGAAAAAAATTTTAAAAACAATATCAGTATATTTACCAACGGAAAATCAAAATTCGTTGGTAAAATGTAATCAATTTACCGAAGGATAACTAAGTTCCATCGGTATAGTTAGTCGTGAATTTACCGACGGAACTACCAAATCTGTTGATAAATATACCAATGGAGAAGCTTTGTCCATCCGTCGCTAAATTTACTAACCAAAACAAACATTTCGTCGTTAAATTTACTGACAACATAAAATTATTGTCGTTAAATATATCAACAGAACATAAAATATTATCGGTAAATTAGTGATGAAAAATCTATGCTTCGTCGGCAATTATTACCTATAGCCGTTTCTCTGACGACTGCTTGCGTCGGTAAATTCCGTTGCTAACTTAGCTTACCGACAAAAAATCTACACATCCCGTCACTAATGCCATTGGCTAAACCTCTTTTTTTTGTAGTGATTGCATTCCCTATATTTTTCTTTGATACAATAATCCCCATAACTTACTATGACTACTAATTTTGAACATAATTCCAGTCGGTTTCCAAGTTTTTCCAGCAGTATTTAACTTCCAAGGATAAGAGATCTTCACCGTAAACTTAATCAACTCTCCATTCTCTCCTAATTACAGTATAGGCAATTGTTCAGGGAGAGAAGAGTCTCTCTTTAGCTCAATACAGAGCTTTGCGAAACACACCCTCTCCATTTAAGCTGTTTGAGTATCCATACTAATGGTTTTGCCTAGAGCACTGACTAGGTAGCTCAATCCATTAACCATCCAAAACTGAAGCGGGACATTGTGGAAATGAATCCAAATTGGTATGGTTTTGAAGTTTCTTGAGTGAGACTCGACGCCTAGCTGCCAACATTGGAGGAATAGCAGATGGCCACTCACATGCCACGACCCTTGTTCCAAAATATAGTTAATGTTTCCTGTAGAATTGAACTTGAAAAGGAACGATTCATCATCACGGAGCATCACCTTCTCTAGCCTTTTCTTTCCCCACCTTGACAATGACTATGCTTGCACCATTGGAAATACTAACCACTTCTTCCAAAAAATGCCTGCCAAAGTTGTTGTGCAAACTTTGGCTCCGAATTGGGGGAGTTAAGACACCCTCCTTCATCACATCTTGAAAATGC
The DNA here is from genome assembly GCA_026284465.1 of Erythroxylum citrifolium. NCBI lineage: Eukaryota > Viridiplantae > Streptophyta > Magnoliopsida > Malpighiales > Erythroxylaceae > Erythroxylum > Erythroxylum citrifolium. Next base: position 17,797,420 of record JANKOE010000009.1, on the reverse strand, counting down.
TTTAGAGTGCCTTTGTTGCATTTGATCTGGGGACGAGTTCTCCAATCTCCAACATAGGGCTTCAAGTTTGTAGTAGGTTTTGTTTCATAGTGAGAGGATGGGAGAGTTGGGAAATCTTTCAGAGGACAAGTTTGAGGGAGTTGGGTCTTCCTCACTGTCCATCCTTCCAGCCTAAGAAGGCCTTCCTAGGAGGAGAATTCCAAGAAGGAGGCAGAGGACAGTGGTCCGAGGGATGGAATCGACAAAGGAGGTGACCAGAAGGGGGGAAAATTGGTAAGGGTAAAAAGGTAAATGGCTGAGAGAAGGCAGAGAAAAAGGTTAGAAAGAAAGGTTATGTCATAAACTAGTCATTGCAACAATTAATTTGTGAATCTAACAAATATTTAAAGATGTTTTGACTATAAATATAATATAGTTTTTAGTTGTTTAACAAATTAAAGACAATTTAATGATCAAAAACTTGTTAATGAGAGTTTAGTATTCAAAGCACTTCTATTCATTGTGATTTGAGTTTAAGTCGTAGACAGGGACGGAGCCAGATTCAAGTTTAAGGGGGGGCCGGAGGTTGAGAGCCGGGAGCCAGAGGCCAACTCTAAGGAGAGCCTGGAGCCAACATTTAAAAAATGTCCTTATTTATTAAAAAATTATATAAGTAAATTTTAAAAAAAAAATTGAAAGGGGTGCCATGCCATACACGTAGCTCCGTCCCTGGTCGTAGAGTATTAAAGTGCATAAAGTGATGGCAATGATTGTTAATTAGATACCAGTTGAAGAGTTAATTCCTAATTAATCATTAAATTGATGCCCATACGCCATGGAAAACAAGATGGTATTATTAGAAAAAGAACGAGAAACTCCATTATCATTATTATAATATCACCTCCAAAATTTTCGGGTTTACAGATGAACTTGGAAAAAAAGAAGAAAGAAACTTGTTTATACTGATGATCTAGCATCAGTACGAGGCGTCGGATGCATAATGCATACTTGTGATTCTAAAATCTAACATCCTGGTGGGTTTAGAGTGCCAGTAATGGTGGGTTTGACATTGGTGCATTCAGACTTTGCAGGACCTTCGGTTCCAGCATAAGTAATGTCAATGTCAGCCATCTGCACTCCTTCGCAAGGAATGCCACTACTGCATGCAAGCTTAACTGCGGTTGGAGTAGATGATGATCCTTTCACATTCTTGAAACTAACATTGCTGATCTTGACTTTAGAGGGTTCCTGAAGATGATAAAAAGTGAATAGAAAACAGAACTGTGATGATAAAAAAGTGTTTTTAGTGTGGACAGGAATTACGTACCTTATCATTGCATTGGTTCCAAGGACAATACATTTGGTCTATAAGCACAGGGTTGCTGACATTGTTCACTATGATATCCTCAAAATGAACGTCGGCAACAGTGCCAGCCTCTAATGCAGGCCAAGATTTAATTCTGACACCATTGTCAGTGTTTGTGAAGGTACAATTCTTCACAAAAACTCCAGTAACAGGTTCTTCGCCTGGGTACCTTCCAAGACTTCCAATGCTGATACCGTGGCCAGGTCCGCAGTTAACTCCTGTAATGTTTATATTTTGGCAGCCATCGCCCAAGGAGATACAATCGTCACCAGTGGCGATATGTGTATTGATAATATTAATACCATTGGATCTTCCGATATGGATGCCGTCAGTGTTGAGGCTTTCCGCTGGAGCAGTGATGTTAAATTCTTGGAAGGTGAAGTTGCTGCAACCGATCACATTAACGTGGAAATTTTTGCTGTTGAGCGAAGTCACCTTTGTGATCATTGTATTCTTGAAGAAATTAAACCTCAAATTCTGATGAGGAAAAGGGTTGTGTTTGTTAGTCTCATACCAAAATTAAAATTTTTGAGGTAATGGTTAGAATAAAGCTTACAACGGCAAGAGCCTTGCACTTGGGATCTTTGTGACAATTATTCTGACCCCAAGCAGTTTCTCCTAGGCCATCAAATATTCCACCTCCGGACATGGAAAACGAGTCGACGTTATCCATGGTAATCCAACCTTCGCCAAGTGAGGTTGGGTCTGCTGGGGCTTTGAAGGTGCCTTGAAGTTGAAAATCAAGAGGTGCCTTGCAAGGACCTTTCAGTGCTGTTTTACCTAATAAAAAGATGCCTGGTGGTACCAGGATTGAGCTTGGAGTTGTTGATGCACAGGCTTCAGTCCAGGCTTTTGTCAAAGCCTAATCAGAAATAATAATAATAATAATCAGATCATGAAATAATTACTCTATCCTCGTTTCAGACAATGCCATTTTTACCTGAACGCTATCTGTCTTCTCATCAGCTACCGCTCCATATTTTGTGATATCAAACGTAGCAGGTTGGCTGTTAGCTGTATATGCCAACACCATCAATAATAGAGTTACCGCTGAGACTGAGATTGCCATCTCTTTTGTTCTTTCTTAATTTCCTGTGATTTGTGTTGCAATACAATGGACTTTAACCTCTCCTTTTATAGGAGCATAACATGTAGAATTGGTCAAACTCTCTGGTACGATATTACCTTGTCTCTCCTAAATTTGTATCATAAACAAGCATTCTAGGGACTAGATTGCGGTTACGATACAATATCGCTAGTCATTAGTCCTTTTTTCTTGCCGAGTTCCTACAACTCAGGAATTTGACGACCAAAGCATCCAGTGGACACACCAATGTTTGTTACTGAACATCTCCTCTACGCGGCGTATCAGCGATGCACTGAACCAAATAAAATTTTCATGGACGCATAGTACAAGCTTAGGTAATAGGCACAACTTTTAGTCAAGTGTGACGTAATTTTTTGGTAATTTGATTTTGTCTAAAATGAATTTAACTTTTATTAAACCATATATGATCGTGTGAGCTGGATGGTTGAGTTACATGTATAAAATAACAAAGACTGAGAATTGTAAAGGTTAGTGAAAATGATGACAAACATAGTATAAACAACATTGTATGGTATCAATTTTCGTTCTCAAAGACTACCTAATGGTACAAAGATTAAATAAAAAAATAAAAGAAGACTCTTAAAACTAATTGTCGAAAAGGTCATAATTTTGTCTGAAGCGTATGTACTGCTGATTTACTTGTTCCAATTGTAACAGTATTATTATTCAAATTTGCATGTTTATTTACTACGTGGAAACTCAATCACATTGTAATCTGGAAGGCCAATTCGTCTTCTTCTTTAAGGCAATCACCACAAGAAAATTAGTAATTACTGACAGAAGAGAAACTGTAGAAAATTGCCGACGGAAAATTATTTTTTGTAGGTAATATTGTCGAGCAAGATTATATTTTGCGACGGTAAAAAGTATCTGTCGATAAAAAAAGAGGAAAATTATTTCGGCAAATTTTCTGACGGAATATAACGACGGTAGAAGATTCCTGTTGGTAAAGGAGACGGGAATGCTTGATGGAATTGTTGGTTTATGCCCTACAGCCAATCGCTTTGGTTGTAGTTTAGTGACAAATTATTTAAAGGCGTTCTTCATTTTGTGCATGTTTAGATGTATATGATAAAGTCCATGGAATAATTGTACATTGCAAATGAAATTATAATGAGATTATAATTATG
>JANKOE010000009.1:17703919-17727316 GCA_026284465.1 Erythroxylum citrifolium | reverse complement strand
TAACTCATCAAAAATTAATAATAATAATAAATTGATTATAAAAATAATAACTTATTAAAAATTAAAAATAATAATAATAGTAACTTCTTAATAATAATAATAATAAATATATATATATATATAAATAATCATAATAATAACTTATTAAAAATTAATAATAGTAATAATAATTAATAAAATTAATAATAATAAGAATAACTTAATAATAATAGTAACAACAACAACAACAACAACAATAATAATAATAATAAAACCAAACATATTTTTGTTTTCAGTTTTTTGTTAAAAATCTCAACCAAATAAGTTTTTATTTTCAGTTTTTATATTACAAATCTCAACTAAACAGGTTTTCAATTTTTTAGAAAAAAAAACAGAAACTAAAAATAGGAAACAGAAATAAAAAACAACAATAGAAAAACAAAAGTGGAACCAAACGACCGCTTAGAAAACAAGAGGATTTGATGAATTTCATTGTTCACCAAAAGGAGATTGTTGATAATTTTATAGTATTGAGGTTACTTGGGGGCTTCTTAATGAAAATGATGATCAAAGTGGTGGAAAACAAAGATGTTATACCAATGGTGAGGATAGATACTTTGAGTTTTAAGTTATTTTCTTTGTTCAACAGGAGGTAAATATCATAGAAATAAAGGAAATTCTGCTGAAATTTTTATAAATTATAATTCACTTATAACATTTATTCTAATGCAGTAAAAGTCTATAGGCACGAAGCCTACACCCCTGTCAACTCTTTTCGCATTCTCATGCTAAGAAGCATGATGGTGTGACCATTGTTAATACCTGATGTAGAGAACTAAATATATGTGAAATTTATGCTTTAATATTAATTCTTAATAAGTATCACTTACTAACATAAACAATGCTTTATAATATGACCAAATACAAGCAAGCATTCAACGACAGTCTCAGCAGTTTGAAGATGATGGTGAGACTCAAACCTATCTTCATGTAGTGGGTAGTAGGGACCGTCGTGGAAGGATATTCGACTTAGGTTCATTTACGAACACATGTTATTCGCAATCCTCCACATCCAGTACAACAACATCTAGTAGGTGGTTTGCACCCAATGAAGTCCATGAAGGGGAGGCGTAGCACCTCATTATAGCAATCAGAGCATCCGTGGTCACCAAATGAGTAGCATACTTGTAGTCATTTTGTATGAATTACAAATATTTATTATGTACAAAATAAAGTTTTATTATCATTTAAGATAATTTTTACTTTATATTATCAATCAACTTTCTGTTTTAACAAATTAAAGGTTGAAACAAATCAAAATATTATCAAGAGATAACTCATAATTGTTTAAATTATGCATAAACCATAACATCATCAATTAAAATTTAATGCAGAGAAATTTTTAAAAATAGCTTTTAGTAAATTTACCAACATAAAAATAATGTTCGTCAGTAAAATCTATTCGATTTACCGATAGATAACTAATAACTGTCGGTAATAACAATATTAACTTACCGATGGAATAACCAATTCCGTCAGTAAGTTTGCCGATGGACATATCTTATTTGTCAGTAACTTTACTGATTGAAGATAGCACAGAATAACCGTTGGTATATTCACCGACGGTTGCACAAAATTTTTGTCGGTAAATTTGCGGCAAACATTATGTGATTTGTCGCAAATTATTACCTACGGCCGTTTCTCTGACGCCTTGGTTCGTCATTAAATTCTATCTCTAACTTAACTTTCCGACGAATTCTGTAGATGTTCCGTCGGTAATTTTCATCAATAAACTTAATTTTTCTTGTAGTGAATGGTATTTCTAAGGGAATTTGGACCTCAAATTTTACATAGTATCTGCTGTTACCGAGTGGGACATGTAGATGAGGTAAGTTCACTAATATGATGCACAAAAATTGCATGAAACATATATATTGGTTTGGGCCGGGACCCTCACCGGCCAGGTATTGTTAGTAAGAGGCGTGCGTCTCAACGCAACAAAACCCTGAGGTCAGGGGTTCGAATCCTTGCTACTCCCTAAAGACAGGGAACAGAGACAACCCTTGCCACCCTCAGGGACAATACCTGGCCGGTGAGGGTCCCGACCCAAACCATATATGATTGTTTTTCTGCAATATATTTGACATCATAAATGTGTTAGACAATTGAAACTTCTTTTGTGTTTCTTTATCCTCCTTTCTTATCACGTTTCTTTTAAGTATTTATGATAATCTATAAATTTTATTATTAAAATAACTAGTTAGATTATTTAAAATTAAAATCAACGTAGTATTTAATGTATCGTATCTTTTTTTTATGTACATAAGGACTTGTTTCTTTTCCAAGATTCCATGTGCGTTATTATACTGCACCACCTTTATGTACATAAGGACTTGTTTTTGGTCATATTTACATGGTATCTGGGTTTCATTAAATGTTAAAGACTGAAGTCTAAGTAACCTTCAACATGAACAGGTTTCATAGCTTGCCCGCATGTACATCCGCCGCCGTTTGGAAACAAACCGTGTTGTGCAATAAGTAGGGCTGAAAATCGGCAAGGTGGCGTTCGGGTTTGGTTTGATGTTTTTTGTTTTCAACTTAAATCCAGTCCAAAATTTTATATACTAAAAAATTATTATATTAGTCATGATATCATTTTACTAGATCGATTCAAATCCATTGGAACTTTTTGAATCGATTAAATCGATTTTTTAAATTTATGATCGACCAAAATTTTTATCAATTTAAATAAAATTTGTTAATTTAAAATTGCGGGGGATTTGTTTTATCAATCTTATAATATTTATAATCGTATACAATAAGTTAATTTAGTACGTGCTATTTAATTATAAGCAATAAATTTTAATTTATAAGCAATAAATTTTAATTATGAAAATTTTCTTGTTTATAATTAATTATTTTTTAAAATTTTTATTTTAATTAAGTGGTCAAATGTAGAATGTACACATGCCACCCAATCTACTGAACTCGATTTATTATAAAAATAAGATAACAAAATTTTTATCTTCCGATTTCTATGTTTTTAATATAGTTTTTTTTACTATATCTTATAAAATTTTAATTTTATCATCAGGATTAATGTAAAGGTTTATATGAATTACCAACTTATAAAATTTATGAATTGGAACTACATCAAACTTTCACATGGCCCTTTTTCTAATGAACTCTCTAGCTTTTTTAACCAATAAAAATCCACTTATCTCTTAGTCCTGAATTTTTCATTTTACTTCTTCTTCTATGTTCTTCAATAATGACCCCATTTATTCTCTTATGAAATTTTCTCTTTTTCATTTATGTTCTTTAATAATTACCAATTAAAGAAAATCAATGTGTAATGAGAAATATTATTTGCATATCGTTATCTTTCAAACATATGCATCATTATCAAAAACTTACTACAATTTGATTGTATTCTATAGGTTAACTTATAGGACTTCTTGAATAAACTTTTTTCCTTCTTGTAAAATTATCTCCTTTTGTATATCGGGGTCTTTTATGATATTAATATCAACCTAATCAATTGATCATTATCTGTTATTTATAGATAATGATAATAATTGTTTTTTTAACAACAACCTCAATGCACAAGACTCCCCATTTTGTAAAGGTCGGAGGAGGGACATCAATTATATGCAACATTCTCTTTGTATTTTACAAAGGGGCTGTTTCCGTTATTCGAATCTGTGACATTTTGATATGTACTTTTTTATTATCATGAAAGGTTACACCTGTTAAACTCATCAGGTGTGTACTTTTTTATTGTCATCTCCCACTTATACATGATGAGTTTAACTAATAAGATTTCTACATATTCTCATACTTGTCCAATAACCTGTGTGAATAATATACGACGAGAGCTCGTTGTCATATATCTATTAAGAATATATGATGTCTCCATTAATAAATCGATCATTGAGTAGTTTTCGTATGTTATACCCTAAGTCATATCTCGCACTTCAATATCCTTTGATCTTATTTATTTTATTGTGTCATAAATGTATTCAATTTTCCTACTCAGGGTCGGTGTTACCTTTGAATACCAAATTTTCTTATGCGAGTTAACAATCAGAAAATGATCTTCATCTACTATTGTTTATCAGGTTTTTATATCTAATAAAACTTTCAATACTTGGAAGTACACGAATCTTATCTTGAAGTATAAGAGGTAATTGTTCCCACAAGGTGTTGGATCGAAAACAAAAGCATACTAGATTTGGCTAAAACGGTATATTTCAAAATTTTTACCAACTCCTTTGCTACAACTTTGACTCCTCGCTATTGTATCCTCAGCCAATCCGATCTACCACTTATTCTCCTTGGATAACTTGGTTAACAAGATCCTTTGATGGGAAAGGAGAAGAAATATTGAAGAGGTTTTCCTTAATTGTTGAAAGAACTAAAATGAGACTCTTCTCATTACCAATTTCGGTAAAGGAAAAAGTAGGAGCAACTTTTGCACCACTTCTTTTTCTTAATCAAAAAGAAAGAGAAAGTCATAAATGAGACATTCACATTTGTTTAATATGGCTAGATGAAAAGACGAAAACCAAAAATGATACTCTCATTTTTGGTTGCAAGATGAAAGATGGGAGAGAGAGCAACAAATGCACTTACTCCTTGTTTTAATCAAAAGAATGCTAAAAGGATGATAAGTTTTTCTACATGCTAACATTAAATGACAACCATTAAACCCTTTAATGATAAGACCATTAAACCATTTAATGAAGACATCATTAAACCATTTAATGATGATGAAGCATGATAAAAACCCATCTTAAATTTAGCAATTCAATGCTAAATGTGCATCTTTGAATACTACACAATTGTAGTTTCAGTTTTTACCCTCCTTTTTGTCTTTACAAATCTTGTTTTAATTTAAATAATCTAATTAATTAAATTAAACCAAAATCTAGTCTAATATTAAATGTTTACTTTGGCCTTTTAATTAACACTTAATTAGAGTAAGCCCAAACTTTTAATCATAGGCTTAAAACCCAATTTAATTAACTCTTAATTAAATTGTTTCGATATTATTATTCCGAATCTAATTCGGTCCTTTTCTTTTTATTTTCTTTTCGGTAACCTTTATTTATATTTCTTACTTTGCTTGATAACCTTTCCTAGAAGCCAAGTGGGGAATCTAATTGGACTTATAATTTAAGCTCCAATAAGCTTGAAATTAATTTAATCTCATTAGAATTAATTCCAGCTTATTAACCAAATTAGTTGAACTCTTGAATTACTAAATATTATGAGAACACATGTTTCAAATAAGATGTCCAATTGCAAACTCTATTATGAAACATATTATAGCTATCCGCACAATAAAGGATAAAATTACCGTTTTACCCTTAATTGATTTTTCCTTCTGGATCTCCTGCTTTCCTCTATATCGTGATTAATACACAAGATCTCATCTTGGTGTTAAGACTTGATGGGTAGCTAGACCATCAAACTACTGGCGCCAATTTAACCACCAATCTCCGTAAAACATCTAAAAGTGATGATATCACTATAAACTCTTTATTTGAGTGAATGTTCCCTGATACATGTTTCAGTTAATAATTCTAACATGCAGACGCTAGATTGATACTGTTGGACCTCACTTCCGGAGCCCAACATTCGGAGCCAGTAAATGGTCGAATCTTATTGCAAATTTTCTTAAACAATAAATGCATATGCGGAAAATCGATAATCAAAATGGCTCGATTTATTGAAAACAATTTCAATCACAAAAGATATAAACCTTATTAAACATATCAGAGCTTCAGTAATCACTTGGGCGCATTACAGAACAAAATACTTGTTTTCATAATATCTTTACATTTTAAAAACCACCCTTTTGGCTTATTACAAGATACAAAAATACAAAATATAATGGAATGCTTATGCTTAATATGATTCTAAATACCAAAAGTTTCTGAACTAACTTAATTACAAAAGTCTCTATTCTTGGTGTTTGCCCAACTTTGCAAGGATCAGTGCTGATATGCTTTTTCTTCACCTGCGAAGTGGAAGGTAATGGGGTGAGCTGCGAAGCTCAGTGGCTTATATATTTATAGCCATTGGCTACGAGACATACAATTCAGGCACAAATACATATATATAATGTGACAAAGTATATACATATATCCCATTTAATTTAACAATTCTATCATCCACAATTCAAACTCAAAATTTTATAATTTGATTGTCATCACATAGAACATATTATGCTCAACAAATCAAAAATGCAGATGCACAAATAAATGGCTCGAGGGTTCCATGGAAACAGAATGGAGAAACCGAAGTTTACCCTATGAACAGAACGAGTCCGTTTTTGGAGCTCATATGCCATAAGCGGGTAGTCGGGATAAGGCTCTTGTCAATGTTCACGTGACGAATAGATTCCACTCTCGCCTAAACAGAAGCACATAATCATGCTTAAAATCATTTTATTAACTGCTCAAATCATTTCATCATACTTTCATACTTTTCATGCTCTTTCCTTTTTTATTCCATTTATACAAAATGTCATGAAATATTTCAAGGCATAACATGATCAAAGTCACAATTCAATTATATCAAAATGTCATACATATATCAAGGCATGACATAAAACACATCATAGCAATTCAAGCATATACACACACATAGGCAAAATGCCCATTTACACAATAACCATAAATATATTGCCTACCTAATTTGCTTGCAAAAATCCAAGTGAAGGTTGTTTTTCCCTTTGCTCTTGGGTAGGATTCTCTTGGCTCCCTAAAACAAACCAAGTCCCATTCAATAGGAATCCAATTGAAAATCTCATAATGCAAAATCACTAAAATTGATTCTAGAATACCTAAACCCAAGCATTTTCTAAAATCCATGATCTAAAATCCTTCCAAAAATCTAAAAGATTCAAAATGATCTTACCTTCATTCTTCACAAATGAATGGATCTTTGGCTTAAAGGGAAGCTCTTTTCTTCCTCTACCTTTTTCTCTTCTTGAACAGCTTCAAAATCTTTCTTCAAGACTAAGAGGAATTAAACCCTAGCTCAACTCTCTTCTTTTCTCCCTAGCTCAACTCTCTTCTTTTCTCTCAAACCACCAAACTCTATTTCTTTTTCATTCTCATTTTTGTTATTCTCTTCTTTTATCCCTCCATTAACGTTTTTCTTCTTCATTTATAAGCAAGGCAACACTTCTTCTACCAATTATGCCCTTAATGATTGAGAATTGTCTAATTTACCCTTCCATTTATGCCTTATGTCTTTTGTGCTTAAGTGTCTTGACAAAAACACCCTTGAACATTCTGACATAACACTTTCTTCTAGAAAAAAATGGTCCCCATTATCTTAAGTTTCTAATGACACCAAAATCAATCCATTTGGTTCAGAAATCCGAAAGTTATATCCCAAACATTTCAGACTATTGTTAGACTGAAATAGTGCACTATACCCAAATTTCCTCCAGAAATTGAAATTCTTAGAGACTAAATTAAATGTCAATTTCTTATTACAATTTGTAGCTTCATGTCTCTATTTTACCACAAATCAGAAATCATCTCATTTGGAGCTCTACCGATCTAGAAATCAACAAAATGCCGAAGTATGTTCAATAAAACATCCCATTCATACTCTTCCAATCGATACCCTTACTTTGATTCAAACAATATTTTTCGAATCAATACTAAATGCTATAACCTTTCATGGAGACGTAAAAAGAAATGTGTTAAGAGTCCATTGGTCTAAGATTCACTTCAATTGAAGGTCGGATAACAAAGTTATGGCCGAAAGAATCAAACAAGGTTCGGCCCTCAATCATATTGAACCTGTCTTGGGACAATTCACATATCTTTCACTACAGATGTTGGATCAAAATCATCTTATGGTGGTTTCAAAGAGGACTTTGAGATCTAAAACTTTCAAGAAGACCTTGAAGACAAATTCTATCATCTAGAGTGTCAAATTTGGACTAGAAGATGTTCTAGTCTACGTAATACGAAGCAGAAACTCAACCTAAGACGAAGGGTGAGATGAATTGAGAAAAACAGACGAAGCACAAAGTAGACGAAGTGAAAACCAGATGAAGCAAAGAGCAGATGAAGCAAAAAGCAGACGAAACAAAAAGCAGACAAAGCAAAAAGCAAACGAAGCAAAAAGCAAACGAAGCGAAGAGCAGTCGAAACAAAGTCAACTTAAGATGATGCAACTCTTAAGACGAAACAGAGTCAACTTAAGATGAAGCAAAGTAAACTTAAGATGATATGACGTCATCACAGACGATACGTCTCTACAGACGATACATCTTTACAGACGATACATCTTTACAGACGATACATCTTCACAGACGATATGATGCCATCACAAACAATATGATGTCATCACAAACGATGTGATGTCATCATAGACGTTACGTATTTACAGATGATGCATCTATGCTCCTGAGCATCTCCCCTTATAAGGGCCATAACTTTCAACTCCGATGTCCAAAAATTACATTATACCGTTAGAAAGATAAAAGAAAGACCTATAGCTTTTTAGAAGATAACATTGTCTAAATCTATCTAGATCAATCCAGAATTTCCCCTTAATTCAAAACATGAACTTTACATGCATCCACCAATGTACTGCACCTAGTTCTCAACTTCATGACAAATTTTGAGATCCTTAAAGATAGAATTTAAAATTGATGTCTTCACAAGAAATGTATCCATATGTTTCTATTTTAATCCAAATTAAGAATCACTTCGTTTGGATAACTGGAGAAAAAGTTGTGGCTAAAAGACTAAAGCATACCCAGTGAGCATTTTCCAGATCAACTACCCATTTTGTTTCAAAAATTTTTCCTTAACACAACTCATACCAAGATCACCTTTTCTACTTCCTTTACTCCTCATTCTCAACTCCATTTCCAATCAGTATCATCCATAAAGAAATTATAATCCACGATTAATCATGAACACTAATAACAGACATACACATATATACATATCCTTTATCAACTTACTACACATATTCAACTTTATTTTCTCTTTCATTTTACTTCTAACTTTCTCCTCAATTCTTCCCATTTCAAAATCTCTTATCCACCAAAAACACCAAACCAAAACATGAATCTATCCACATTTCTCATTCACTACTTTACTGTTGTCTATCATTTCTAATTCAAAAATTTTCATTTATTAGCCAAAAATTTCTCGTTTGATAGTTCTAACTTCTAAGAAAAGTTTGGGATCCAACAGATACTCTGTAAAAATCCATTCCGATCATATCAAGAATTATAATGAAACACATATGAGTTCACCATTCATTAAGATTGTGGTTCTTAATAAAAAAATGCTAAAGTGCATGTTTTAAGATTAAAGAAACGACCTACTTTATTCTTTAAAAAACATACATGATTTCAGATTCATTTAATAATGCCATTATCAATAGTCAACTACTATCATGATATGAAACTCATCATTCCCTTAATGTAAACTCCATTACTTGCATGTAGATAAATCGCAACACTACAGTCTAAACTATAATCAAGCGACCAACTTGATTATTCAACTATGAATCAATTAATTTAGAATATAATAATATATATGTTTCCTATACATATCCATGTATATGTATATTACTTACAAAAGAAACTTGGTACTTTATGACTTGTTATATTATGCTTATACAAATAAAACCACACTTTTTTTTATTAATAGTAAATATTTTTATTACAAAAAAAACTGGAAGAAGATTAAGTTATATGTAAATACACTTACTTTCCAGGGCACTATATTTACATAACTCCAACAATCTCCCACTTGCCCTAAAGCAAGTTTGACATATCCGTCTTTCCTATCCCTGCTAGGTTACTCTCAAAACTCTTTTGAGATAGCGTCTTCGCAAATGGATCAGTAAGGTTTTGTTCTGTGGAAATCTTTACCACGTTCACCTCACCACGTTGTATTATCTCTCTTATAAGATGATACTTTCTCTCAATGTGTTTCACAGCTTTATGGTTTCGAGGTTCTTTTGCTACAACTTTGACTCCTTTGCTACAACTTTAACTCCTCGCTATTATATCCTTAACCAATCCAATCTATCACTTGTTCTCCTTGGACAACTTGGTTAACGAGATCTTTTGGTGGGAAAGGGGTAGAAATAATGAAGAGATTTTCCTTAGTTGTTGAAAGAACTAAAATGAGACTCTTCTCATTACCAATTTCGGCAAAAGGAAGAAGGACGAGCAACTTTTGCACCACTTCTTTTTCTTAATCAAAAAGAAAGAGAGAACCATAAATGAGACAATCACATTTGTTTAATATGGCTAGATGAAAAGACAAAAACCAAAAATGATAATCTCATTTTCGGTTGCCAGATGAAAGAAGGGAGAGAGAGCAACAATGCACTTACTCCTTCTTTTAATCAAAAGAATTCTAAAAGGTTGATAACTTTTTCCACATACCAACATTAAATGACAACCATTATGAACCATATTATAGCCATATGCACAAGAAAGGGTAAAATTATCGTTTTTGCCCTTAATTAGTTTTTCCTTCTAGATCTCCCGCTTTATTCTATATCGTGATTAACACACAAGATCTCATCTTGGTATTAAGACTTGATGGGTAGCTAATCTATCAAACTATTAGCGTCAGTTTAATCACCAATCTCCGTAAAATATCCAGAAGTGATGATATCACTATAAACTCTTTATTTGAGTGAGTGTTCCTTAATAAATGTTTCAATTAATACTTCTAACATGCAGAAACTAGATTGATATTGTTGGACCTTATTTCCGGAACCCAACATCCGGAGTCATAAACGTGAACATGTTACCCTAAGGCGTTGGGTCATTTCAATTGTAGCACCCCACTCCCGCAAGACACGTACTCAACATCATGAGTGATACGTGCCCTGCGAGGTTGGCATGCTAGAACACTAAATCAGTTAAAAATCGGTATAATTTTTTTTAATAACAAACATACACAGCTTTTTGTGGAAATCAGCATTCAAATCGGGCCCACTTTATTCGTAAACTTTTTCAATCATAACAATACAATCAATAGAATTTTCAATAGTCGTTTAGGCCCTTTCACAAATACAAAACACTTTAGTCATAATGTCTTTACATTACAACATAAATCATATACACATTTTTCAACACTTTCGGAATACATAATTTGATACAAAAGTTGTTGAACATACAATTCAATACAGAAATAAAGAAATACAATGCAGACGCAAACCGATCCCGACCTCTATCCCTTACTTGTTGTTGGTATACTCTCGTTTGTCTAACGGGGTATTCTTTTAATCCTGAAAAATATTTGCAAATTTTGGGTGAGTTTTGCCAACTCAGTGAGTGAGCATCATCGATGGCTCACCCAGTCACATAACACATAATTCACATTCACATCATTTCACATTTTACATTTTACACTCAACACACTTTAATCATTTGTATTATGCATATGCAGTGAACATGAGACCCACTTTCTATTTATTACTTTGTTGTGACCGAGTGCCTAAACTGTCCCGTACCATTGGATACCGAGCTAATTACTAATTGTTTCTTATCCGAAGGGGATATAGAGCTCATTTTATATAGTGAGCCTTAGGCTCTTAATCACTTTCTGAGCTCAAGGCTCTTCTCACACTTTGAGCTTTAAGCACAAATCGGTGGCTACTCTGGTCACATCACAACTCCCATTATCTGATCATGCATTCATGTATGGAATGCATTTCACATTTTCAATCAATCATATCATGAAACATTTAGTTCGTCACATTCACATGCAAGTAACACTTCAATATCTCATCCACATACAATTATCGGACCTTCTGTCCGAAATTCAACACAATCAATCACATTCATATGAGCATTCAGCAGTCAATCAATACAAAAATTTAAAAAAAAACAAACAATGAAATGAGACCATCTAGGTCTACTCATAGTACGCTCCAGATTAGCATTTTTTTTCAAATTCTGGAAACGCCTGAATGCGGACTTTTAACCTGCACAACCCATTTATGCAGTACACACATTGCACACACACATTAATAACTTTGCACAATTATATGCATTCATTTATGCACACGTGTGTATATGGAATATGTACGATCCATGTTCATGACAATCTCGGGTATATTATCAATTTTCACATTTTATCACATTCTCATTTTCTTTTGCATTATTTGCTTTCATAAAAACTCATGTCTCGTTCATTTTTACTATATACACTTTACTTCTATTTTTGAATCACAACTACAACCATATGAACCTCTTCATTCCCATTATACACATGTTTTTTAAGATTTAATACCAACAATTCATTCACTAATGTTATTATAACATTATATAATTAGACAATATCCAAATTCTCATTCTTTCCTATATCACCTCCACAATTCCAAACCTTTGAATCTAATTTCCATAAATATTCTGACAAGGAAGATGAAGTAATTTGATAACACTTTCTTCTAGAAAGAAGTTCTCCATTGTCTAAAGTTTCGAATGATACCATAATCATTTAATTCGATTCAGTACTCTGAAAGTTATACTCCAAAAATTTTCAGACTGTTCTCATTCTGTAACAACACACTATACTCAACTTCCATCCAAAAATTTAAAGTCTTAGAGACTAAATTAAAATTTTATTCCTTTATATAATTTGTATCTTTATGTCTCTAGTTTATTTAGAAATAAGAATCATCTCATTATGGGCCCTACAAATCAAGATATCATCCAAATACTGAAGTATGTTCAGTAAAAATATCCAATTCATGCTCTTCCAACTCATACCCTTATTTGATTCAATCAATCTTTTTCAAATCAATACCAAAGATTTTAAATTTTTATATAGAGATAGAGAAATGTGTTAGGAAACCATTGCTTCAAATATTAGGTCGTTTGGAGGTCCGATGACAAAGTTATGGCCAAAAGAGTGGAACATGTTCAGGTTTTTTTTGAGGGGGGGGGCGCGGAACTTGCGACCTGCACGAGCCGCCGCGATGCGCGATCGTGACTTTCGTCTTAAGAGTGACATCATCTTAAGTTGACTTTACTTTGTCTTAAGTTGACTATGCTTCTTCTTAAGAGTTGCATCATCTTAAGTTGACTTTGCTTCGTCTTAAGTTAACTCCGCTTCATCTTAAGGGTAGCATCGTCTTAAGTTGACTTTCTTTGTCTTAAGTTGACTCCGCTTCGTCTTAAGAGTTGCATCGTCTTAAATTGACTTTGCTTCATCTTAAGTTGACTCTAATCGTCTGATTTTTGCTTCGTCTGCTTCTTGCTATCGTCTGCATTTTACATCCTCTGCTTTTTGCTTCGTCTGCTTCTTACTATCGTCTGCTCCATTTTTGACCCTTCAGACGATAGAATTTGTCTTCGAGGTTTTTATAAAAGTTGTAGATCTCGAAGTCTTCTATCAAGACGTCCTAATCTTAATCCGATATCCCATATGACAGTTATGTTAATTGCGCCAAGGTAGGTGCAATATGATTGAGGTTAAGACCCTGTTCGAGTCTTTCAGCCATAACTTTGTTATGGGATCTCCAAATGCGATGAGTCTTGTCTCTAAATAAACTAGAGACATAGAGCCACAAATGTTCGAAATAAGTCGAAATAAAATTCCAGTTTGAGGTTTCCCAAAATTTGCTCGAAAACAAGAACCAACACTTATGGTATCAGAGCAAGAAGAGGAATCAATGACGGTTAAGGAGAGTTCATTGGGATAAGTACAATGATTATGATCAAGAGTTGGGTTTTAGAAATAGGAGAAGTGAGTTGTTTTTATGTTTGTCCTGGTGGGGGCACGCCACCGTTGTGGGATACACATTCAGATGCCACTTAGGACGTCAGGCCCGTGACTCACAAGGATGGGGTGCCCAACAGATACTAGCCCATAGGGCTCAGTCAGAACAAAATCACGAAACATAGCTCTACGTGCACATACATATACTATGGAGCAAAGCTCTACGTGGAAGCACTTCAAACTGGCTACTCAAGTCACAACGCCTTTATCTAAGCATGCATTTTATGAAATGCATCAATTATAGAATACCTCATATATCACAATCTTATACGAATGCTCAGACAGAATTTTCATAGTCAGCGGACCTAAGCCCGACATTCAACTTTCGTTGAGAATCAAATGTCATTCAGAAATTCATATTAATTCAAAACACTTCCAATACATGCCCAACTAACAAACTCTTCAAACTTCAAGTCTGAAATTCAAAAACAATTCAGAAACAGTTCAGTAATGTTGGAAGTTTAACAAATCAATTCAATTCAAATCAAATCAATCTTAGGAAATCATCTAGGTTGACTCACAAAACGCTCCAATATGCTATTGTCTTGATGGTCCCGCAATGTCTGTCTGGCGTCCACTTAGATCCTTTATATCATACAAAGCACATTTATAAATATCACACTTTTGCACAATTGTATACATATTTCTTAATGCACATCTACTTATATGAAATATGCACAATGCATATTCAATGACAATTCTGGGGTATATTATTGAGATCCTTATGATCAAATCATTCAGATATCAAAGCTCTCATTAATACCATAGGTAGTTATGATTTGAACCTTAATAAAGCAATGTCAAAATAATTTCATAACTTCATTGACCACTTCAGATTTTTCTTCTCATATACATACGGGTCAACTTTGCATACAAATTCTGATAAGGTAAATAGCAAAATTAGGCAACACTTCCGTCTAGAAAGTTATTCTCCAATGTTGTAAGTTTCTATTGACACCAAAAGCACTCAATGTGGTTCAGTAATTTGGAAGATATGCCTAAAACATTATCGAGTTTTCCATGTCCAAAAATAGTGTACTATGTACAACTTCCATCCAGAAATTCAATATCTTAGAGAATGAATAAAAATTATACTTCTTAAGACAATTTGTAGGAATATATCTGTAGTTTACTTCAAATCAAAAATCGTCTCATTTGGAATCCTATAGATCCAGATATAATCAAAATACTAAAGAATATTTAGAAAAATAATCCTATTTCACTGTTCCAACAGATTCCACACTTTGACTTTATAAATGTTTCTCAATTCAATTCAGAATGCTACAAAAGTTTATGGAGGGATAGAAAAATGTGGTAGAAATCCATTGGTTCAAGTCCCATGTCATTTGGAGGTCGAGAGAAGAAGTTATGGTCAAACGAAGGAAGGCCATTCAGGTGAGTCAACTTTTTGGTCAAACCAGCAAACTCACTGTTGTGCTTCCAACCAATTTCAGCAATGTCACCCTCGTGCTTAAGCACGAGGGTTACTTCCTAACCCACCAAGCAATGTCACCGCTATGCTTAAGCATGACGACTACTTCTACTCAACTACAAATTGCATCTTCTTCCTCTCTTCCATTTTCTCCAGCTCTTTCCAAAACAGAATTTTGGGTCACTTTTACCCGATCATTTTTGACAATGCGAACGAAGGATTTAGGCCAAACTTTCTTCTAAGCAATTATTCCTTTATGACTTAACTTTCAAATGAAACCAGGTTCATGCAATTTAGTTCTATATTCTGTAAGTTATGCAAAAAACACTACAGACTGTTCCAAAGCACGACAGAATCCACAAACTCAACTTCCAAACTCCATAACTTTTGATCCAAAAATCCAAAATTTACAAATTTTATATCAGTGGAAAGAAAAAAAGAAAGATCTACAACTTTCATGAGATTATTTTATCAAAATCGCTCTAGATCAGTACAGAAAAGTCATAGAAGTTTCAGATCGAAAATCCAACTCTCCACTGTTCTTCCTCCCTCTCTCTCTCTATTGTAACTTTTTACCAGAAATTCAATCTTTCATAAATTAACTCCAATAACTAGCAAATCATTCACTCATCAGTACACATATACAGTGCAAAAATCCAACTCCACACTTAACATCAAAATCTGATTATTACACATGCAACTTTAAATTTCTGCATTTTGTTTCTCTGTCTACTTTCATCTTATGTATTGTTTCATTGTTACTCTTTTATTTCATCAAAACAACTTATCAATTCATCAACTCCATATCGCGAGTTCACCATATCTTCATTTAAATTCATTAACCTCATTGAAAACCACTCCAGAAGCACTCCACAATTTCATGCATGACCA
Source organism: Erythroxylum citrifolium (assembly GCA_026284465.1). Taxonomy (NCBI): domain Eukaryota; kingdom Viridiplantae; phylum Streptophyta; class Magnoliopsida; order Malpighiales; family Erythroxylaceae; genus Erythroxylum; species Erythroxylum citrifolium. The sequence continues at coordinate 17,711,215 of JANKOE010000009.1, read as the reverse complement.
GTACAAATCACCATATTCGGATTTCCCTAAACCAAAATAGAGTATGTACATTTACACAATTTTTCTAGCACTTTACCGAAATCATAAATGACAAATCCATGCATGCATGTTTATTTCTACATAGTAAAACAAACACCATCAAAACTACTTACTTGATTTAGCTCTTAATTCCAGCAATGAAAAAGAATCACATGCACCGAAAGCACCATAACTGATTATTTGATGTTAAGTGTCTCTTCATAGTGAAGAACACTTACAGTGAACGTTCCTAACTCAAAATATCAGAATATGTGTATCCTTGATGTCTCACACGTGTTACCCAACAATCAGTCACTTGTCACCATATAAGTAAGCCATATGTCATATCTATATCATTGCTACGTGTCACACTATAATTGGCCCAAAAATCAATATTTTTTTAAATTTTACCAAAAATTTTCCAAAATATCTGAAATATACCAAATTTGTCAAATCATAATTAATACACTCCAATTTAATCCACAATTTTCATTAATAAATCAAATTTACCCGGAAATGCCAATGAATGCATGTACAATCTTATGAATGTGCAAAAATAAATGTGCATGTCACAATTAACTTATGCAGGACGTGCATTTTCCTAATTTCACAATACTATCTCACAAATTACAATTCTAGCCTTAACATAGGTAATAGGATGTTATAACTAAGGTGCCTCGAAAACGTGCAACTAAAATGGACCACATATCCTTAGTAATATCATATCTACGAAACTCGCGCATAATATCATTATCCATGCTACTCAGTAATGTAATACGAGCCACTTAGTTCTTTTTCTTTGACATTTCATAAACATCAAGGTCCTTTTTGTGATGGTTTCTATTACCTTCTTAAGGAACATCCATGATTATGTTTAATGATTGAATAGCCTTTTGCTCTTCTAGTACATATTGAATTTTCATGTTCTAAATTTCATACTTGTTGCTATTTAATTTTTTTACCCTTGTTGAGTTTAGCAATAATATTCTTGGACACATTAGTGGAAACACAAAGCTTTTACAAAAAGAAATAGTATACTTGCATATTACTTTCATGCATACATATAGATTTTATGAATAATTGGTTTCCAATTGTGTACGAAATTGAAAGAGAACATATGTTCTCAATCATCATTCGTGTGACAAATGAATACCAATTATCATACTAAAAAAGAATTGTCAAGCAACATTGATATAATGTGTATTAATAATTTAAACATTATCAAAGTTAACATACATAAATAAACATAATTAATATAAAATTGTACTTATTCTATTTAAATTGGAAATACATTTCTAATTATTATGAAAATAATAAAATTAATTTAACAAAAAGCTAATAAAATTAAAATTTGAATTAGAAACTCATTTCTAATTCATATACTAGTAATTTCGATCTAACTAGAGACTTATTTCTAATTTTTATTCAAGTTATGAACTTAATAATTTAAATTTAATTAAAAACTTATTTCCAATTAAAATCGAACTAATTAAAATTGAAAATGAAAATTTGCTTAAAAAGCTTATTTCTAACTACCATTAGTAAACTTATGAATTTAATAACTTAAATGTAATTATAAATTATTTCTAATTAAAATTGGAACAATCAACATTTATATACATATATATGCATGTATGTATATATAATTCAATTTAAAACATTTGGGGAACAAAAAAGGACTTGATTCCAGGAACAGAGGGATGTGCCAGAACGTCAATTAAACTTAATGCAAGAGATGCTCTCCCCAAATGTTCATCAATGCTAACGCTTCAAATATATTTCTGAATTTTCCCATGTCAAGTGTACAATTGCATAGAGAGATATCCTTACTTACAGATAAATAATTATCATCTATGAATCAATTATAAGTAATATATGTATACATGTAATTTCCAAGCAAACCTCTACAACCAACCTCTATCTTCAACCGCAGACTTGGTTCTTCTGACAAAATCATCAACTGACATAGTTCCCAGCTCTCCACTAAACCTAGACCTAATGGTAACAGTTTGTGTCTCCACCTCCTTTGGTCCCACAACCGCCATGAGTGGAATTTTCTGCTTCTCTGCAATTCTAATGAGTTTTGGCAGGCGCTCCCCATGGCACACTTCAGCCCTAAGCCCGTTACTTTTCAGTTTGCAGGTCACCTCATTGCAGTATTCAAGCTACATAAGTTCATGCAGTTTGTTCTTTAGTATGGAATCAGCAACAAATAGATGTCAACTTCATTAAGAAACTTCTATCAGGTTTAAGCACTACAATATTTCCATGAAATGAACATGAACCTCAAAACTCCCAAAAGGTCATCAATACCTGCGTATCTGTAACAGGTAAAACGCGAACTTGAATTGGAGAAAGCCACAAGGGAAAGTCCCCAGCATAATGTTCAATGAGAACACCAAAAAACCGTTCCAGGGACCCGAGCACTGCCCTATGGATCATAATGGGCCGCTTTCTCTCTGTGTTTGAATCAACATAGGTGATGTCAAATCGCTGAGGTAAATTAAAATCAACCTGCAGAAACAGAAGCATGATATTAGACAATTAAACCGACCCAACGTCAACTTCCAGGAATGTACTGTGGATGATATCCAAACATATTCGACTCAAGGACATGTCAAAGAGAGAGTTAGAGCAAGGAAAGATGAAGAGGAGGGGCAGAAACACAGGGTGCGCTGTTAAAGAATTCATCTTTAGCAGTCTGACTAAAGATACGGAAAATTAAAAACTTGGGAACACTTATTTACAGTAATCACCTACCTGAATGGTCGAGCATTGCCACTTTCTTGCAAGAGCATCCTCTATTTTAAGGTCAATCTTGGGACCATAAAATGCACCACCACCCTCGTCAATTTGATAACTCCACCCTTTGTCATCCAAAGCATCTCTAAGGGCAGATGTTGCTTTATTCCATATTTCATCATCTCCCACAGCTTTCTCTGGCCTAGTTGAGAGGTTCACTTCATACTTCTTAAAACCAAATTGCAATAGTATTTCTTCTGTCAGATCCAAGACACCCCTAATTTCATCCTTAATTTGATCTTCTAGGCAGAATATGTGAGCATCATCCTGAAGCATTCGCAATTGCTTTATTCATTCTAGCTCAATCTAAAACAATTTTGGTATAAGAGAGTTCAAGTAAAATAAAAGAAAACAAAGTGGGACAAACAACACATGCTTGCCTTTTGTGCCCTACATGCCACATCAAACATCCAGCCAACTTCAAGGGGTTGAGTGTTTGAAAAATACAAATAGAATGGTCAAAATCTTATTGGAGTTAATGTTATAAGAAATTCCAACTGTTGGCATTTGAGCAGAAGTATAAGTGCACAACAAGAGGCAAATTATTAGAACCCTGTGCTTTTCATAAAAATCGTGCATAGACTGTATACTCCACCAACAGAATACAGTTGGGTGTGCATGATAAGGCCACTATAAGGTAAATCTAGTCCAATACCATTAAAAACATGACCAACATAATGCTGTACCTGTGTAAAACCTCTCACACGGAAAAGACCATGTAAACTTCCAGACAACTCGTATCTATATACAGTTCCTAGTTCAGCAACCCGAATTGGAAAATCACGATAGGAGTTGAGTTTCCTTTTGTAAACCAAAATATGGTAGGGGCAATTCATAGGCCGAAGTTGATATTGTTCATCCTCTATCTTTATTTGATCATACATGTTGTCTCTATAGAAGTCCAGATGACCACTGATCTTCCAGAGATCAGCCTTTGCCACATGAGGGGTGTATAACAAATCATAACCATGCTCTATATGCATTTTCTTCCACGAATCTTCTATAATATGACGTACAATAGCTCCTTTCGGGTGCCAGAAGACCAAACCTCCACCAGCATCATCCTACAATAACGAAAATTAATTGATTTGCATCTAGCATAGAACTTCAAAATTTGGCACGATAGATTTACAAGAGCACTACCTGTATGGAGAAGAGATCAAGATCTTGGCCTAGGCGTCTATGGTCTCTGCGTTTAGCCTCCTCTTTGAAATGAATATATGCTTTGAGTTGTTCTTCATTCTCCCATGCAGTTCCATAGATCCTCTGGAGCATTGGTCTTTTTTCATCTCCTCTCCAGTAAGCGCCAGCCACAGTTTCAAGTTCAACAGCTCTCTTATTAACACACCCAGTAGATTCAACATGAGGCCCGGCACAAAGATCCCACCACTCGTCACCTAGAGAGAAAATCAATTTAGATGCAAGGTCAGCAAAAACTTTAAACAAACCAATCAGTAGCCAAAACATTCTACATTAACAGCAAAGAAAGATAAAATCATTTACGAAAATATGCAAGACTCAACACATGCCAAAGTAACCAAAGCATAGTGGAGAAACAAATAGAAGCTGAAAGTAAAAAACACAGAGCATATCAGAAACTTCCAGATTATAGCTAAACATAGAAGGTCCTTCCCAATTCAGTAATCCCAATGATATGTAATTGTTTACGATACTTTTTAAGCGCTAAAAAGAAAAAAGAGGATAAGAAAGAAGGAAAATAAACAACGTTTACCAATATGATATATAGTAATAGGATCTTCTTTTATACTCTCCAAAATCTCAAGCTTGTAAGGTTCACTAACAGCCAATATTCTCCGCTGAGCTTCATCTCTAGAAACTTCTTCTCTCACAAGTGGCAAATTTCGAACAATGATGCGATCCTACAGACGATGTAAGAAATGAATTCTGTACCCTGAAATCATTAGCCAATGAATGTTTTCTCCAAGCTCATGGCTATTCCATCACTCATGATTCATAACAAAATACAACGTAGATGAACGCAAACTTACCATCTCCTTCTTAATCCTTCTGAGGTCTTTATCAGTCAAAGGCTCCATGTCAAAATCGTAATAAAACCCGTTCTCTATCCATGGTCCAATAGTGACTCTAGCATCTGGATAAAGCCTTTGAACAGCCATTGCCATAACATGCGCACACTAGAAACACGGATAAGAATATCTAGGTGATGAAGTTGCAGATAGTATTCAGAAAACTAAACCAACATAAGGAAAACAAAACACATTCGAGGAAAATCACTAACAAAACAAAAGCAAAGTGCAAAATAGCTGAGTTCCTAACACAAATTGCTTTAATTAGTTACATGAAAAATCCAACATTTAGACGTTGAGATGCCGCAGAGCCATATTCCATTTCCTTAGTCCTCGCACAGTTTCAATAATCAAAGCCGTTCATTTTCCAATACACCAAAACAGTATGAAAGAAACTCACAAATAGTTGAGTAGTTGAGAAAAGGAGGAGCCAGAGCCTGAAAGAGAAAATAAGCTACCGTGTGGCGAATTCGCAGGAGTTTCTCAGATGAATCGTTGGTAGGAAGCACGATTTTCTCAGTCTCCTCTTTCAGGGTGTTACCTGGAGTCTCACGTTGGGTCACAGTCCCTGCCTCCGTAGCCACAGCAGAGGATAGAAAAGGTTCATTCTTCTTACCACTAAGCACATCAAAAGTCCTACTTTGGTGACAGGCCTGGAGTCTGCACACTGAAGTGAAGCGTTGGAGAGAACAGAGAAGAGGATTGACGAACGGTAGTGAAGTGGGGTTGGACAGAAAGAGAGAGGGAGAGAAGAGAGCCATTTTTTGCGTCGAAAGAAACATGGCACGTCCAGGTTTAGGATCTTGGGTTTAAGGTGTTTGCGCGTATGTGTGGCGGAGGTTCTTGCGCTAAGAAGCTAGCTGGCTTGGATGATAGGATCGTCGGTAAACAGGTTTGATTCCGACATCATCTTTCTTGTATTTTTCTTTTTCACTAATTATTTTCTCTAAATATAGAATTAAAAAAGGTTAAAATTGTGATTTAAATCTCAATATTTTATTAAAAAAAAAGGTTTAAATAAGTCATATCATATTATATATGTTATCAAAATGACTGTTGAAATATTTTCAATTATGTATTGTATTTTATTAAATATTTAATAATATTTTTATCAAATACTAAATTAATTCAATATACTCATGGAATTAAAAATGTAAATATTTAGTATTAAAATTTAAGTTCAATGGAAGATAAATATTTGCATTATGTAAAATAATTTAAAAGTTAGAAAAGTACTATACAAATCAAAGTGATATAGTACATGCACTGTCTTTTATAGCTCATAAATTTACCATATAAAGACTGGTCATGGAGAAAGGTTTCGATATTAAACTGTTGCATATGTGAGTATAAACTTGTCCTTAAAGACTTAAAACAGAAGAGGAAGATGGACCACCCATTCAACAAAATTAGCCTAGCTAAGTTATTTAAGAAATGAATTAGTAATTTTAATAGTTTATAATTGTCTATCAAAATTTCCATCTTTTTTTTGTTTACAAAAGGGAAAACACTAAATTAACACAACGCCCGAGAATACAATTGTCCTTGCGTAGCAGCTCTTGGACGCCTAAAGTTGGCTCCTGGAGGACGTGAAGGCCTGGGTGAAGTAGGCTGGCAAGGGTCGCCAAACAGTCAGCGCACTGGTTACCTTCTCGCACAACATGTTGGACGTGAGTTTCCCAAGGCCGTTGTAAGAGCTCCCAGATACCTGTCACTAAAAAAGGAACTCATTTAGCCTATAGTGAGGTGCAGAAAGAATGTTAATGACCTGGAGGGAGTCCACCTTAGTGATCACCCTGCGAAACCCCTGTTCCTAGGCCAATGTAAGGCCGGAGAACACACCCTAGAGTTCGACCATTAAAGGTGAGCCCCTTCTGATGTGTTACTGAAAACCCCTACACTAGTTCCCATGACAATCGCGAATTAACCCTCCAGCTAAAGCTTTAGAGGCTCCAAGCTTCGCCGCGTCATTCGTGTTGACTTTAACCTAACCCTCCGGGGTTTAGTCCAGCCCACCAAGGAGCCCACCAGAACACCAGGCGCGGGGAACACTCTGTTTTCCAACACCTGGGCTCGCACAATCCAGTCTACATAATCTAGGGTGATCCGGGACCCTTCCTCCGGCCACACAAAGTCGAGCTCAAACAAACAACTGTTACGCCACTTCCAAAGAAACCATCAGACAACTCCAAAAATAGTGGCCCACATAGCTCGCTGCACCTGGACCGGCGTAGTGAGATTAGACTGCAACCACATCTCCTTAGCTTGCTGCGAAAAAACCCTTATCTACCACCTCGCTAGGAAACTGCCTCTAGAACTCTATCGCCCTCTAGTTGTTGGACCCCGAAATTTTTTCTGTAAGTTAAGGCTATTAAACGAGTAATTATCGATGATTAATTGGTAATTATTTATGCATAAAGAAAAGGAA
>JANKOE010000009.1:17646618-17664134 GCA_026284465.1 Erythroxylum citrifolium | reverse complement strand
TGCATCATTCGACTAGGCTAGTTTAGGATCAATTGCATATCGGTTCCTTTGAGAGACGACCCGAGGTTCAGCTTGCTGCAATCTTGGAATCATTTTTATTTTGACCGGTTTCCGAGGTCGATTAATTTAATCGAACGACAAAGCCGCGATCACCAAGGAAGATTTAAAACATTCCTAATATATAAATATAAGTATAATCTTTCTTTTATCTCTTGGTTATTTCAATGCTTTAGATGCTCATCATAGAAAAACATATTTTATTTATTGCATACATCTTTTCAATCATTAAGATGAATTAATATTATCTTAAACAAGACTCTATTCATCTTTTAAACATTTTGGGGATAAATTTATGACATTTTGTTGATACAATAATATATTTTAAGAGAGTTTCCACTATTTAAAAGATTTATAACATTCATTATGATTAAAATTGAGCCCAAAAGCATTTTCGTGAGTAAGTAAAGAGGATATTAAAGTTTTTTCTCAAGGTTGTATTAGATTGATCAATCATTGAAACTTATTTTTCATCTCTAAGAACTTGTAAAGGGTTCCTATTTACCTAAGTAAAGAAAGAGGTTATAGAAGGTTTTTCTTGACCTTTGGAAGGGGACAATGGAATATCCCAAATGAGCTTAAGAGAAATCTGTAGGCAAAAGGTGATCACGAACCATTATAAAAATTTTTTACACTGATCACGAACCGTTATACAATTTTTTACACTATCTTTCCCATATTCTCTTTTACTTATTATGCTTATATGAATATTTTGCTTAAGATTTTAAATCACATTGCAAGGGGCAAAAGGTTCTTAAAATTCACAAGGATCCAATTAACGCCCTTTTGAGTTCCTTTAGGAACTAATATAAACAAATGAATATAAAACAAAACTAAAATTGATAAATAAACAAAACTAAAACTTCTCATGAAATTCAAATAATCTCCTATTATTAATATTATTCTTGATTATCTGATTAATACTTCCATAACTAAGATGCATAGATATGAGGATGAAGGGTCACATTTCTTAAATCTTTTCTTTTATACTTAGATTATTGTGGTTGGTTCCCTATTCAGAAGGATGGAAAATGATATTATGGTCAAGAAAATAGATATTCAGTTAATGAATGTTTTTGGAAATCCAAATGCGTGAAGATCATATTTTGAAGTCATATTCTGTTGAACTAATGGCTTTCATAGGGTCTAAGGTTAATATGCACCTTTTATGCCTTTCATTATATGATATCCTTCCATTAATTCTTGAGCTTTTAGGATGTTGTCTCCTTCTTATGTATAGGAAAGAATATAAGAATTCATTAATAAGGAGAGGTAATTCATTTTTTTAGTCTCCAAATTAGCAATTTTGAGATCACTTTATAAAGAAACTTGTAAGTCCTTTCCTTTCAACTAAGAAGGATTTTGCTTACTCAATAAGAAAATAAAATGAATATGGAATAGTTAAGAAGAAAAAGAAATATGAAGATTGGATTTGAAATCATGTGAAATAAATAGCTTAGATAACCTAAGGATAAGTGTTACTAAATTTTACTCGGTTTCTATTATAATTTCCTTCATTGTAGTTGATATGTGTTTAAATGTTGATTCATTTGATCTACTACACTTAGTGATTAATGCCTTAGAAATGCCTAATATACTCACTTTGACTCATATTTGATTTTAGGTACAGTTTAGAAGTGAAGGAGTTAAAGTGACCCAAAAACATGCATTAAGTCATCTTCTCGATGTTGACACTCACTTGTCCTCGTGGAATAAGAGGAGAAGAATTAAATTAAAGAAGAGAAGACTTGAAGAAGGTTGGAGGAAGAACACAGTGCCATGATCGGCCTCGATCTTGATAGATGAACGATGGAGTGCCACGATCATGACAGAAACTTGTAACACAGGCCACAATTGTAGCCTGTGTGACAACAACTCAGGGACTGCTTCCGAACTCAACTTATTGTGGGTTATTTTGGACATTTTAGGCTAGGTAAAATCTAGTTTTTACCCTAATTGGAATGAAATATAAAAAGAAAAGAATGAAACCCTAAAAGGGGGCCTCCATTCTTGCTACATTTGGGAGAAACTACAAAGAGAGAAGAAAAATGAGGAGAGAGAAAGATCTGCATTCCTCTTCATTTCTTTTCGGTGTTTAATGGAGACAAAAGCTTTCTTTGTAGATTCTTGGAGATTAAAGAAGGAAATGGAAGGCTAAACCAATCAACACTAGTTTGGAGGGGCAATCGAGGCCGAGAAGCACATTAGGTATATCGTTGTTGTGTATCGTTTTCTTTCCCTCTTTTCAGATTGTTTATGTTATCTTGTATAGACTGCTTGGGTATTGTATAAGAATGATTTTAATGCTATATTGAATCATTTTTCACGAAAAAACCCATAGCTAGAACTTGAATGCGATAAAAAATAGTCATATTTAAGGTCATATATGGCAACTAACGGTATTAAATCGTTAGGGATAACTAGCATAAGTTAAATAATCCGATCTTGTGTGATTGTTGCTTAGATTGGTCCATTTTTCTCACTTATAATGTGGCTATCTAGATAAACTTAAAGAGCTTGTTCTAGTTTCTCAATAGTTAAGGTTACTTAACGAGCTCTTCTTGATTAACTACAACCTAAGGAGAAACCAGAATTAATAGGGCTTATTGTTAGTTCACGAATAATAATCTTAAAAGAGGTGTAAAGCCGATAATTCAACGACATCTGCAAAATTGTGCGTAGGCTGAGATTAAACCAAAGAACCAGATTTCAATTTATTCATCAACTTTATAACTTTGCTGCTATTTAATTTGACTTGTTTTTATAAATTCAATTTTACTTTGTTTTCTAATTTGCTTCAAACCAAAAACCCCCTATTTTTCTTATACAAATAATTTAGAAAAGTAACTAGAATTAATCTCCGTAGGATTGACCTAGACTTACCGCTATCTATAGTTTTACTATAGTTATTTTTATAGCGTTATGACATGGGACCAATTTTGGCGCTATTGTCGAGGATTAATATCCTTTGCTTTTATAAATATGTTTGTTTGGTTTTGTTTTGATATTTTCAATTTTTATTTTAGTTTAACTTCTTTTCTTTTTTATTTAGTCACAGTGTATGACACGATCTTCTCATACTCGCGAATTGAAATTTGATCCAGAACTTGAAAGAATGTTACGCAAAGCGAGAAGACAAGTTGTACAAAGTTCCAAGGATCCATCATCATCTAACAAAAAACTTGACTCTTCACCAGGAATTCAAATAGCTTTAGATTTACTTTCTGAGTCTTCTAGTGGTTCCATTTCTGATACTGCTTCTAACATGGTGGAGCAAAATAATGATCGTACTCTTAAACAATTGGTTGACTCTAATTTTAATCATCAACGGTTGTGCATTGATTTTCCTACTATTGATGTTGCTTTTGAGCTTAAACCTGGTCTAATTCATCTTTTGCCTACTTTTCATGGTATGTCAAGTGAAGATCCTCGCAAGCATCTTAAGGAGTTCCACGTGGTCTGTTCTAGCATGATGCCAGCTGGGGTACAAGAAGAGCATATTAAGTTAAGGGCATTTCCATTCTCATTGGGAGACACTGCGAAGGATTGGATTTATTACTTGCCCTCCAGATCAATTACCAATTGGAATTAGATGTAGAGACTATTTTTGGAAAAATACTTTTCTGCATCTCAAACTATAAATGTTCGGAAGGAGATCTGTGCAATTCGACAACATCATAGGGAAATGTTATATGTGTACTGGGAGCATTGCAATAGGTTGTGTGTTAGCTACTCGTATCATCAAATCAGTGAGTAGATCTTGATCCAGTATTTCTGTGAGGGCCTTCTGCCACAAGAACGAAATATGGTCATTGCAGTCAGTGGCAGTGCACTGGTGGATAAGACACTTATTGAAGCCAGAAATCTCTTTTCCAATATGGCTACTAACTCCTAACAATTCAGTATTCGAGAGGACCCCCGCCCATTGAAGGTTAATGAAGCTAGTACTACTACATTGGAGAAACAAATAGCTGGGTTGACATCTTCAGTTAGGCAAATGGCTGCAAATGGTGCTCAACAAGTCAAAGTATGTAGAATTTACACAATGGCAAGACTTCCCATTGATATGTGTCCAACCTTGTAAGAGACTTCAATGAAACAAGTGAATGCTTTTGTATATTTTCCGAGTCAACCACAAAGGAATCCTAACTACCTATATGCACGGAACTTAGGATGGAATAATCTACCTTTCAACACCTATGGGCAACAAGGACAACAACAAGGTTCCTATCAACAACCATGTCAAAGACAAGCTCAACCATCAAGTTCAAGACCTTCACTAGAAGAAATGATGAAAACGTTGACTTAGAATACCACTAAGCCCCAAAATAATTCCATACAATTCAAACAACAAACAAAAGCTAGCATTCAAAATTTGGATAATCAACTGATTCATATAGCTACTGCGGTGAGCCGATTGGAAAATTAGAATTTGGGTAATCTTCTTTCCTAAACTATTGTGAACCCAAAATAAAATGCAAGTGTTATCACCTTGAGAAGTGGTAGAGAAATAAAGGCACCATATAAGACTCTTGTTATTGGTGATGAGGAAGAATTTGAAAAAGAACTTAAAATGTCTCTAAAAGAAGTAGAAACAAGAACTCAGGTAAATATCTACAAACGGGTGGTCTAGGCTGTTACATAAAGTTTCCTGATGGATATGTTTCAAACTTGGCAAGGTGTGTGGACATGAGGAAGTACAAATTATTTGGGTTGAAAAGTCATGATTGTCATGTGTTTATGAAAAGGCTAATTCTACTTGCATTTCGAGAGTTGCTACCAAATAAGTTTTGGGAAGTGACTCATCGAAGGATACATTTAATCGTCTGTATATTTATCGACGGTTAACACTTTTACCATCGGTAAATATACCGACGGAAACAGTAATCCGTCTATATATTTACTGACGGATAGAAATGTCCATCAGTAAATTTACCGATGGCCTATTTAACGACGCCTTTTTTCTTCGGTAAATTTCGTTGCCAACTTATATGTCCGACGGAATATTAACGTTTCCATAGGTAATTTTCGTTGCTAAACAACCTTTTTCTTGTAGTGTATGGATCTAGGATGAGTGAAGGGCTTAAGAAGAAGTCTAGTTAAAAGACTCATAAAAAAGCCTCTATAAAGAGGTAACCCAATATTTAGGTATTTTTTATTTTAACTTGGTGGCTTTTAGGATCCTTAGCAATTGTTTTGTTTTGTTTTCATAATTTTAATCTCATAGATTTAAGTTTAGTTTGATGTTCTTTCACTTTTGGATCAGGATTGTCTTACTTGGGTTGAGATGTAATGCAGTTTTATAAGATATTTAGGCAAAATTACCCTCAAGTATAGATTATATTTCACTAGTCTTTGACATACATTAATGGCAATAAAAAAGGTTGACAATTCTTTTAGTATTAAGGTAATACTAGTTATCCTTACCACTTTTCCATTGTTTTCTATTTTTTATTGATCTTGCATGATATGTACATTGAGAACAAGGTACACCTTAACTTGTGAGGTAGGGAATTATCTATTATGCTTATCAATTTTATTATAATTAGCTTAACAAGACAAATGTGGGGAATTACTTTTAGAATATTGATCAAGATGATTCATTATATGTTTGATTGTTATCGTGATTTGATTTGTTTAGGTAAATGGTTATAAACTTTGATGATTAAGTTAATTTTGATTTGTTTCTTTAATTTTAAGAAAAGATACTTATTTGTACTATGAAAAAAATTTTATAATTAAGTTGTGAATTCCTTTTAACCAGTGTTGTTATCATTAAAAAAAGGAAAATTTTTGAATAACTAATAATTAAATAAATTAACTCTACTAGCTTTACATTAAGTCAAAAAGTTGAAGTTAAAAATTGGTGCTAATAGCCATCTAAGACAGTGATATAATTAAGAAATTTAGAGTATTAACGTAAGGTGTTTACTCGCACATCAAAATATTATGTGAATATTCAAACAATTTTTAAATGCTTTCATATGTTATTTTAAAGGTAGTATTTTAATTTTTTTAATAAGGGTTGTGAAAATATTTAAAAGTTGAAGCATATTTTTATTTTATACATTAAGTTGGATTTTAAAGATTGAAGGAGTATAGAGTGAATTGAATTGATTTATGAATTATTTAGCTAAATGCATAAGCTTTACAACTAAATCAATAATGGCGAATCTTGATTAATGTAATCGATTGGTTAAATTCTTTCATGAAATTGCCACTTGTTTAAGTTACGAGTAATGAGATTGATTTGATTAAGGATAAGAAAATGCTTAAGTGTGAGATAATTCTATCAGTTCTAATTACTTTATATTGTTATACTTTATATTGTTAGCATAGTTTTGAGAATATTTAACTTCGATTTTGATGACTTCTATAGGACTAGGTACTTATTATGAGTCTTACAATAAGGAGGATGACAAAGTAACAGAAAAACCATTTAAAGTTATTAGTTCAAATCTGATTCGTTAGCATATGTTCAACAAAGGAAGTCTAAGGAGTGTTTAATATTTTGTTTGCATACCTTATTTTAGCTCTCTAATGAAGAAAGATTGAATTCAGGTAAGTAAGAACCAAGTTAGAGAATTTTGTATAATGACACATGATGCACATAGGTTGAACAGTATACGATTTCCATTAACACAGCCTCGACAATATACCTTATTCTTATATGCATCTTACTAATGAATTCTACCTCTTCGACAACTTGGGAAATAAAGGAACATATTCCAAATTCGGTTCCATGTTTGCCTCATATTCCACCCTGATATAGTCTACTTCTTTGACAACTTACTATGTGAAGGAACATACCTCAAACATTATCACGTGTTTAATAACATGGCTTAAATACAAACCAATATTCATATCTTCAAAACCCTTTATAATAGACCCTCAAGTATGTGAAAAAAGAGGTTCAAAGCTAATATGAGTGCAACATGGTCCTACGTTGATGTTCTATGTTAGCAATGTTTGGTTATGAAAAAGAAGTTAAAGAAGTAATGAAGCAACAAAGAGTCAACATGGACTTGTGTTGGTTAAAATTTTAAGGTTTCTTAAGATAAAAACATAAAGACGTGTGGGGAAAAAAAGGGAAGATCTGTTTAGGAACTATCCAGAAGGAAGAAAAGGGTGAATTCTAGGAAGCAAGGATGACTGAAGAATGAGAGGATAATAAAGAAGTCAAGGACACATCAAGAAGGAAGAAACCTTGGAGAAAAGAAAGAAGCTTCGTCAAGATTCAATCAAGAACGTCAAGAATAAATATCTATAAGAATGTTATGTTATTGTTGATTTATTTACTTTAACAAGAACTAAATTGGGATATAGATATAGTTAGGAAAATCGTACACGTGTTATTTTAGATTGATTCTTTGATTTAATACAAAATAATATTTTTTGAAAATCTTTTCTTGTTTATTTATTATGTTGAATTGAAGTAGCAAATGCAAAAGATTCAATATTAGATTTTATATATAATGACAAGCCCCTATCCTAAAATTACTAGGCGGCCTGCCCGGCACCCCACGATGGCTCTCCAGTTGATATCTGACCCAGCTGGAAAGTTCCCGTGGAATTAAGCCTGTTGCCCTTTTCACCAAAAATCCTTAAGTTAACATTGAAAAGATATAAGTAGTGGAACTTTTTTTATAAAAAATCATTTTTATTAAAAATTTCGACAGCATAACTACTTTATTTTTGCCTTCCCAAAAATTTCAAAAGCCCTATAAAAGTGCATAACACTTCTATAATTATCTCAAAATCCCTACTACAAATTTTGGACTTTAAGTCCATTCATAAGCAATCTCAAAAATCACTTCAATAATCTTTAAAAAACCTCAGACATATTCATGCATTCAACTTTAAAACATTCATATACATGCATTCTTCAAACAAAATATAGTCCAAAACATATTCATAAAAATGCAAATGTTCCCAAAAATATTTACAAGGAAAAAATGAATACACAACAGCACGTGACGAAGTTGACTAGTCGTAAGGTGGAGCCCCAGCTACTAAACCCCCTAAGCATGCACCTGGGAGGTTTCATTTAAAAATAGAAAAGAGAGTGTGAGCTAAAAAAGCTCAGTGAGTGCTAGAATTTCAATTCAAATCATAATTAACTATTTAAATATCCTTAAAACAAATTCATCTTAATTTGCATAATTCAATATTTAATATAAAAAATATATGCTTCCTGAAATCAACTTTCTCAAATCGCTTTTCAAATAAATAGTGGTGGCATTAAAAATGTCATGAATTTCATATAAGACATAGCCTATCACTAAATTTTATGCATAATGAGTCACGGTTATGGCTTATATCCAAAAACTATTCCCTCACTTGTTCCTTACTTTTCACTTAGAAAACGTTCAAATTAAGCTTTGAGTCTTCTATACATTTGTTTCCTTATGTCTCTAGTTCCTATATCATCAAAAATCAGACCATTTGAAGTCTTAATTCAAGAAATATGCACCAAACGTCACAAGCTGCTCCAACACAGGGGTAGTATCAGATCACCATTTTTAATCTCAAATTCCAATATGATTCAGCTAGAACTAGGTCAGGTTCTCTTCTATGAAATTTTATTACTATGTCTTAGGTTTCATCTCCAATTGGAATCACCCAATTATGAGGTCTGTAACTCAAGTTATAGTCCCAAAACTAGAAATTTATGTTAGGAAAACTTACCAATTTATCTTCCAATCTCTTGGTATTTCATGAGTACCTCCACTTGATCAAGATCTCTCCAATTTATGCTCCAAAACCATGAAAAAAGGTAGTTGCACTCTTTTTCTCCCTCCTTGGCTGAATGTCCCTTCTTCTCTCTTCTTTTCTCCCTTTGGTCTCTCACGTTTATATTCAAATGAAGACAAAAGTCTTGCTTTATATTTTTAATGCTCATTTAATGGATTCCACACTTCACCTTCCTATTGGTTCTCTTGTAATGACTCATTCTTCCACTAACACCATGTAAAATGACCAATTACCCTTAACGACATGTAAGAAGACCAAATTGCCCTTTAATGACATGTAAAAAGACCAAACTGCCCTTTATTGAATTTAATTCATCAACTAACCGAATTAAATTCTGAAAATATTCCACAACCGTCTTACCAACAAATTGACCATGAAATACTCAAATTAGGGTTAACACTTATTAATTGGATGCTTTGAAAGTTTTCGAATGGGTTTAAAATCATTAATACCCATTACTTTCCAAAAAGGGCATTTTAGTCCTAAACTTTCGGAACTCCCGAAATCCATCCTATAGGACTTATTTTCGATCCGTTTTAGTATCATTAAACTCTAATACTTATTCCATATATTTTTCGTTATTTTGAGGTTGGGTCCCTCAAAATTTTACTATTAATCTGGAAATATTATTCATTGAACATAAAATTTTATATTCAATGAAAGGAAAGTTTCGGGATTTTACATATACGGATTAAGAAATCATATATATGATTAGATTAAAGCATGAATAATGAAAGTTGCATGAAATCCCAAAGATAAAAACTATATAAATCTTGTAGGTTAGTGCCAAATCTTTCAAAGGAATTCACATAGTGAATTAATGTATTTTAGAGGTTCATTTAGAAAGATATTTCAATCAATCAACTTAAGAGTATGGACTATATTTTTTTGAGAAAGAATATAGTTATAACCTTGTGATTCCTACTATTCCAAAAAATCAGTATTCATCATTAAACCAAGATAAATTCAAGCATAGGAAAAGGTTCTAGGGGGATTCTAAATTTATATCTTCATCATCCCCTAATTGTTTTATTCTTATCTATCTCGTTAATTGGTTATATATCTCATATTTGTTATTTTGTTTACTATTAATTTTTCTTTTTATTTGATTTTTATATTAAATGATAGAAAGATGACCAATACTAACAGTTACACTCCTCGTAAGATCAACACTCAAACTCACTGAAACTAAAATGGTAAGTGCACTTTCTTTAATGAGCTTTCAGTATTACTTTATGTTTCAAGAAAGTAATGTTTGTTTTCACCAAAATTTGATTTAAATCAAAATATTTTGACACCCAAAACGACCCTAACATTTCACAAACATTCAATTTAAACCCCCAACTTAACTTCTCCTTCAATCCTCTATTACAAAAAGTATATTTGTTATTTTTTTTAGTAGGCCCCTTGCTAAATATACATCCTATTTGACAATTAGGATCCAAAACGTAATTTAAGAAAGGAACAGCAAAACTTGCAAGGCTTCCACATGTTAACAACGGAAATTTAAGTCAAAACCACGCACAAAGGGCCCCAGGGTACGAGACACTAAAGAAGAACCATCGATTTTCAAATAGCGCCTGCTTGGACAAAGCATACCTTAAATTCTCTATTGCTAATGATTTAAAAGGAAAACTATTCTTTCCCTAGTAATGATGCTCAAGAGATGTCATAGTTGCTCCAACACATTTTTATAAAAACTTTTACAACCTAACGCAATTTGAAACAAAGGATTTTCTTACCAATATATATATAACAAGCTTTCCATCTCCTAAAAAGTAAACCCAAAAGGCAATAGCAGCACGTCATTTGGAATACTTAATTTGGTCTACATTAAAAAAAAATGCAACAACAACCTTAAAATGAAGTTAGAATTAAGAAATGGAAAAGGAATCATTCATCAGTCATTTCAACTTAGATGAATACTTATATTGATATAGTAGTCATAGTCATGTCGTTGCAAAAGATTTGTCATAAATTTTCCAAAAGATCCCTTCATATTTACTTTTCTTTATAGGGAGTACCCTACATCTTTATTATCACTTATGCATGTAGGTATACTAAAAATAGTATCTTTATATTATAAGAATAAGGTTGCGTATTATCAGGATCCTTCCAAATTTTGCTTTAATGCAAAAATTTAAGATACGATAGAGAAAAAATGGTAAGAAAAAAAAAAGAGAGGGAAAGAGAAAAGGCAAGAGAGGAAAAGAGAGAAAGATAAACTTTATTATTTTCTTTTTACTTATTGGGCACTTGCCACATAGTATATATATTTTATAAAAGGACATACAAAAAAGATGACAATTCTATTTTTTGAAACGGAGGGCTGACAAAGAAGTTAAGTTAGAGATTAATTTGACGCTTTTGCCCACTTTTATATAAGTTTTCATGCCTTTGAAAATGGTTTGAGCCATGACCGTGGATCTTTCGAACTCCTCCGGAACTTTTTTCCTGCTTCTTCTACAATTTGTACACTATCTCTGGTACACTTGTGCCCCTAGACCATGGATGTCACTGTTTTCTTTATGATTAGCAGACAGATTTTGGCATGACCGTGGCTTAAGCTATGTTAGTCTATAGAGTTTCTTTTCTATCGTAAAATCTTTCTTTAGGACTTGTTCTTAGTCGTGTCTCCTATTGCATTTGATCCATAAACTAGGCCGTGTTCCTTTAAGAATTGTGATTTTTCTTTGAGATATGGGCTTCAGCGTAATAAAATCTTATCTAAATAGACAAAAAATAAAATTTAACACCATGTAATCTGTAAACAAATAAGTGTGGTATATCCGAGCCAGAACAAAAAATAATCATAAAACAACCGTATCTAACGACATCACAAGCTCTACAGAACAAAACGAAGTAGTCGAACCAAAATACCCTCAGTCATCGTAGTAATAAGATTACAAGAAGAGAAATAAAATGGATCTAGTGAGTGATTTCGAGTTATACGGCCTGCCGGGAGTGGTTGCCGTTGACATGCTTCAGGTGAGAGTCCTCTGTTTTCTTCCTATTCAGCACGATCAACCAAGTAGTTGCTTCCAGAACTGCTGCAACAGCTGCCAAGAATATGAGCACTCCAGTGTATGCCCTCTTCCATTTCTTTTCTGGGTTCAATATATCAAATCCCTCGTAGATGTTAATGATGCTCAAAATGATGGTGGAATACCCAATTGCCCAATGGTAGAAATTCCAGTACATTCTGTACTTGTGCTCTGGCTTTGGCCTCAAAAGCAAAGCAAACACCTGTAGATATGAACGGAAACATATCAGCAAGTGCTATAATTGATTGCTTAGGTATGAACACCTACTCCTATCATATCGAATTATTGGTCCTAAAGAACTTAACCATGTTGACCATGTCTTTTTTTTTTCAATTTTGAATTTGGCTTTCCACGACTCTGAAAATAAGTTTTGAGTTAGAAATCAAATTGATGAATTACCTGAAGAGTGGCTAAGCAGAAAAGGGTTATTCCAAGGTTCCTGTGCTTATCATACTTCACGCCAGGAGAGTCACTTCCAAGTTTAAGACCAGTTCCCCAACCAGCAACGCCAATAGCATATGCAGAAACTTGGCAACCGACATGTAGGTAAAACCATGCTGGCCCTGCCGACTTGAACACCTTCAGGTACCTTGCTATGATTATTCCCAGAGGCATCAAAATTCCCCAACTAACTGCGTTCAGAACGCCATGAACCTGCTCAAAGCCAATTCAATCATTAGGTTTGGTGATGAACGTAAACGCATCGAAAAAGAATTCTGATGATGAAATTTCATCACTAATCATTTAAGCAAAAAACTTACGTTTTTCTTTTTGACTCTCGAGTTACTTCCTGCTGTTGTTGTTCCTGTCTGAAAATTTATGGATCCCACTGCCTGCGTATTTGATGAAACCATTGCATGTATACCTGGACTGTCGCTCTGCACGGGACCTTCTTGCCACACTTGATTGGTGGAGAGCAAGTTACTATTAAGCTGTAGAGTTGCATATATTATCATATCCTCGCCGGTGTACTCTGCTGTAAGGCTGGGAACTTCAAAACTCAAGTTACTCTGTTGCATCGTAGGTGATGCAGTTAGGCTTGAAGTGTAGGCACGCACAGAGCCATTTGAGAATCGGTAAGCTATGAGAGCTTGCGTACCGGCCATCCTTTGTTGGGTTGGATTGAGACCCCATGCGACCCAGTTAGAAGCTCCTGATCCACTTCTTCGAAACGCCAAATCAACTGTATTGTTTGAATGTAGATTCCAGTGCAAAAAAGAGCTCAAAACAGGAAGGCTAACACAACTTGCGTAGACTTGGTTACTAGAGAAACTAGAGTTTCCACAAGTTTGTGCTAGAGATGGAACACATGAGAAGATTCCTAGGACGCAAGAAAGTAGCAAGATCTGTATAGTTCTTCCCATGGTATTTTAGACCAACAGAAACTACCAAAGTTTCAGAGATAAGCGCACAGAAATACAATGACTTCAAGTGAAACAAGTTTTCGGTATCTGGGGGAGTCCCAAAATGAATCTGTGAGCTGTTTCCCTTCTTTTTCTCTGACTGGAGATGGCGGAACAATGAATCGAGAAGCTTGATATAAATAAGAATAGATGCCAGGAAAACACACGTCTGAAAAATAATAGTCAAACACAGAGCAATAGCCTCTTTCCTTGTTATGAGGGTTGAGAATTTTGACCCATTCTTTCCAGACATACACAATCTTTTTTCTTTTTTTTTTGGAAAGAACATATGCATTTTATATTACTACGCTTTTCAACAACTAAAGGAATACACATTTGTTTCTACGTAGCACGGACGCCACAAAATGGAGCCGTGTTCGAGTGTAGGACACGTGTTTATGTTGGATACCTACTGACATACGGTGGACACAACTCAAACATGTCTAGAAACCACTCGGACATTACTTAATAGAATATATGTTCCATAGAATATATATTTCATATTTTTTAAGAGGGGCTTATAAAGTATCAAATATGCATGAATTATCAAGATGTTGAAAGTTTTGAAATATATCAATCAATATATATCATATCATGAATTCTAAATTTTTTTTCTTAATTTTAAATTTTATAATATATATATATATGTCGTGTCCGTATCTACCAAATTTTAGAAGTTGGTATGTCCCCGTATCCGTGTCTGTACTTCTCAAATATACACACATATACATGTACGTATACGAAATATATGACAAGAAAAATCAAAGAAACTAAGGTTTTTTTTTTTGCCGTTAAAGCTCAAGCTCAAGCTCAAGCTCAAGCCTTGAGCATTTGTTTTCACCGGAGAGAGAATGGTCTTTTGAATTTCTGAGGTACAAGACAAAAACTTGGACGGTCGTGGCTTAGGTTTACCGCTTCCTCCTACATTGGTTCTCCGGTCCCAACCACTCTAAGACGTTCACACATGCTTTTGGGAGCTGTGAAGTTTCCAAGAAGGATGGTTGATACACACATGTGTAAACATTTGGAAAAAAATCCACAATAAAACAGAAGAGAGGAAGAGAAGCACCAAGTAAAAGTTAAGTAGATGTGGTCCCACACGCTAAAACATGAAGATGTCCACATTTCTTAAACCAAGAAGAATCAAAAAATCAACGATCCAACAACCCCCAACCTAGTCGTTCAACGCTTTGGGAAAATGTTAAACTAAAACTGGTTTACTTTTTCCAAACTAAAACTGGTTTAGTAAGAAGAAGAAATAGTTTGGAAAACTTGAGAAGTTCAGATCTGCTGTCTTATTTTATGGTGTTTTATTCTGTCTCATAAATCTCAGTCATTTATTTATGTGAGTTTTGCGTGAGTCTTGCGTAAATAAACGCAGAATTTACATAAATAAATAACTGAAATTTATATAACAAAATAAGACACCATAAAATTAGACAAAAATTATTGTCTCGTATCTAAGCTGTATATGTCATGTTTGAGCCATGTGCGAGGAAAGTCCAAATACACGTTTGCGTGGGAAGTGCGGAAGAAAAGGAGGTAGGACTGTAGGAGTAAATAATAAGAGACGTACGGAGGTAGAGTAGAACCTGGTCAACCAGTTTCCCAATGGGCGTTACGCGCCCAACAACAGTTTATGGCACTAAAATGCTCAAGATCTTGAGAAATTAATTGGGATCAAATTTTTTAATTTAATAATTTATACTCATAAATTAAGATTGACGTTTAATAATATAATATGATCACTCGAATATTTGGTTTAATTTAATTTTTTAGAAATTAAAATGTGTTAGCCTTTTAAAGGCATAAAGTTGTTCGATTACAAAGCCATTCTAGAACTGTAGTTAGCAGGGCAGGGCCATTTACTTGACTACATTCTTTTCATCCTCGTGTTTTTAGCTTCCTTTTGTGTCTTCTTCTTCACAATATTCTCTAAGATTTGAAAGACATAAGGAACTTTCTTTTAGCCAGTTGTTAAAGTATAAGGATGCCTTCCTTCCATTCACTATCCTGCATTCGTTGATAAAATGAATTTCATCTTTATAAGTTCCAGTATGAAGTAACAACAATTGATGTATTTGTTCAATTTTCATAAACTCCTCCCTCGTAGCAGGGGCGGATCCAGAAATTTTTTTGAATGGGGCAAAATTTTAATAGAAAAAAATATATTTTTAATGGGAGCAAAAATTTAATGGAGCAAAAAAAAAAATTTTGTGAAGGCAAAACTTAAAGTAATAAATTTTTTTGCATGAAATTTGTTGGAGGCTGTGGGGGCAAGTACCCTCACTTGCTCTCACTGTAACTCCGTCCCTGCTGCCTCACAGTATATAGTTGTTTATCCATCTTGACCATTAATGTGTGTTTTCCTTCGTGAATAGTCTTTATAACCTTTTGGCAATCATAATTTTGTTGCCTAGGGTAATGATTCCCAGACCACGTTCATCGAGAGGTTTGCAAGTGTCTTGTTATTTAACATTTGTCATTGTTCTTCCTTTCCTTCTGCCTCCCTATAGGAAAAAACTCATGCTTTCCTCTATGAACTTGATTATACCTTTGGATAGCTTTATGTTTGTTGACTAATACACATGTAGTGAGCTCAATATTAATTTGATTAACACCAACTTACCCTCATGTGATAAATCTTTGTTACACCTGTGATTAAGTATGTTTTAAATCTTTTCTATCAAGAAAGCGCATTCCCCAAACGCCAACCTCTTTATGGAGACAGGAAAACCAAGATAGTTAAAGAAGGTCTTGCTGTCTTAAACCCTTAAAATCTTGAGTCACTCATCTTCATTAATTACACTTAAGAAGGGTATCAATTGGTTTTTTTTCATTAATTACACTTAAGTAGAGTATCAATTGATTAATCATTTGATTTGAAAAAGATTAATAAATCATCTAAAGTGGCATGTCTACTAATCCAACTCTTTTACATTTGTTGTGATAGCCAATAGGTAAAGCTTTCATGTACATGATAAATATGTAGGGCGATAAGGGATCAACCTATCTTAAGCCTTTGCCTCTTTTAAAGAGCCTTGTTGGCTCACCATTAATCAAGATACCAAATGAAGTCGAAGTGATGAACTTTTCCGGCTAGGTTGTGATTTTTCTAGGAATCTAAAAACTTGGAATAGAAGAAAGATAAAGCTTCAACTCACATTATAAAATGCTTTGTTGAAGTTGACTT
The DNA here is from genome assembly GCA_026284465.1 of Erythroxylum citrifolium. Classification (NCBI taxonomy): domain Eukaryota; kingdom Viridiplantae; phylum Streptophyta; class Magnoliopsida; order Malpighiales; family Erythroxylaceae; genus Erythroxylum; species Erythroxylum citrifolium. The sequence continues at coordinate 17,647,683 of JANKOE010000009.1, read as the reverse complement.
TTAAGGCACAATTTTATGGTTCATTCTTCCTTATATAATTTCTGAAAAACTCCTAAGCCATTAAGATGTTATCACCAATGTCTTGTCCCTTCACAAGGGCTTATTGTGATTCTCCAATCAACAAAGGTATAACTTGTTTTAATCTAACTGCAACAACGTTTGATATAACTTTAAACACAAAATTATGATAAGAGATAGGCTTGAAATTTGTTATGGAATCAGGATTACAAATTAGTAATTGAATTATAATTAATATTTGAAAACAACTTATTTCATTATGTTCATAGAATTTCCAAATCATTATTAATCAAGAATAATATAATATTCTCCCTATCTACTTTAGAAGACGAACCATTTATTAACTTACTCAAATATCTTCATATAATTCATGTTATCCGCACATAGGTCCATCAATACACGTCTATGGACAAGTCCATCTTCCATGATCAAGTTCACTCATGGTATAGCCTCGTCGTTCCATGACTAAGTACAAGTCACAATTCGAGTTATAGTATAAAACCTCACATATTTTACATACCTTCGACCTGCCTCACCAAAGTTAGGTGCTTATGCACCTTTTCTCACTCGCATGCCTTTGTGCACCCTTAGGTCTCGCATGACTTAGTTCGCCAACTCTATGCGACTTCGCATCCGAATCTCACGTCTTGTCAAAAATTTCCACCAATGAGCGTCTACACGTGCCCACACATATTGAATCTCGCCTACTCTTGAGATCTTTGCCGATACTTCCCGCATCCCTCACCTACTTCACAAATTCCTGAGTTTTGTTTGCCAACTCACAAGACTTCGCCTTATTCCCTCGTTAACACGCCTTCCTCGAGTCGACCTACGTGCTAAGCATTGGCCAAGGCTCGCCGACACTCTCACAATCCCGCAGTCTGGACTTAGAGGTCTAACACCAACCACCATAATCAACCACACATCAAACCAATTCCTTTCCCAGTAGCGTCTCGTAACAAACCCATCATACCACAACACCCAGCAATGCATTGCACAACATAGCATTCCAGTCCCACACATTGCACTAGTTCCTATCCCAGTAGT
>JANKOE010000009.1:17595931-17613169 GCA_026284465.1 Erythroxylum citrifolium | reverse complement strand
ATATATGGTGTGGATGCTAGGTTTACGTAGATCTTTGCGTTTGCATGGGAGTCTAACACCTGATGGGCCGAGCGGGCTGTGTACGTATAGAGATGGGCCTAGGCCTAATACAGCTGACCTAACCATAAGCCCCCCTACTCCTCGATTCTGAGCCGAGGGAAGAATCGAAGGAGTATAGCGCAACATGCTTCGTAGGTAGCTCGTGCTAGGCCCGATCAACTGATTATGATGTGATGTGGTCGATCGAGCTGGTGTAATGTCTTGGCGGACCGGTCGAAGAAACGATAGAAACGATCGCTCGACTGTAACGATATGGCAAGTCAATCGAGCATAACGGCAAGACCAGTCGGGCATGTATAATAGCAAAACCGATCGACCGGGTGGCTAAACTTAAATAGAGCTCTAGATACGATCATTACTGACAGTTCGTGTTATCTAACAGGTTGTCATACACGTCTTTCTGGCTACTGTACAGTTGTCGAGTGCGTCCTTTTAACTGCCGTGCAGCCGTCAAGGTGTCCTTTCAATTAGCATGCCGTTACAGTTTTCAAACAACCCTAATTTACTTCGGCTCAGATTCCGCCGCGTGTCCGCGATGGTTCGGATGTTTACCACGCGTCAAGTATTGGTTAGGGCGTCCGTTCCGTTGATCTTTTATAAATACTCAGGGTTGACAGACTGCAGACTTTCTTCACGCTTATTTCGTTCTCCGGTTTCCACTATGTTTTCCCTTGCGCCTTCTTGCTTTCAGTTTTCGGAGCTTTCTTTTCGCTGTCTTCAAATTTCTGACTTCCATTACCAAACTAGGTATGTCCCTTCTCCAATCCTTTCCCCTCAGATTTCTTTTTGTTAGTGATATCGTCCGTTAGTCCTAGAGAGGGAGCTAGTCTCAGGGAGGAAACCGCCGAAAGGGCCTCCCAGACTGCTGGGTCGTTAGTAGCAGCGGCAAAAATAGTAGAAGTGCCGGAGGCCGGTAGGAATGAGGGGGCGAGTACTCGAAAGGACGGGCAGCTTGTCGAAAGTCCTCCGAATGACCCATCCATAATGACCGCGGTGGATTTAAATCTTTCGGTTATCAAAAACAGCATTCCTGCAGCCTGGGAACCCCGATTAGCCGCCGCGGGTGAACGAATTCACAGCAGTTCAAGAGGGTACTTTGTTGTTTCAGACAGCTTTTTCTTAATTGGTGGTGCGAAGCTCCCTTATGCCCCTATTATTGACGAGGTGTGTCGTGCCTTCCTATTAAGGCCAAGCCAGATTCCTCCGAACGGTTGGAGGTTTATCAACGGCTTGGCGCTGCTGTGTCATCAGTTTGGGTGTCCCCCTTCGATCGGCATTATGCACCATTTCTTACGGATGAATCAAAGCTCGATCGCTGGGGTCGGGGTCTCCCATTTTCAATACAGAGATGCCCGTTACCGTCCTGCTGGGACCGCTTCCAAAGTTCAGTCTTGGCGGACCAAGTATTTCTTTGTGAGACCTCCAAGAGCACCCTTTGAGTCCAGGCCGTGGAGCTATCCCCTGGCCAAGCAATGGAATGATATGTCGAGTCTGCTCCTCAGTGGGGAGGAACGATGGGTGGTCGATCGCATTAAGGTGCTCGGTCGATACGACTTCGATCATCTCATCATGGTGTATCGCAGGGGGCCTCGACCGATTCGTTTTTAATCGACCCTCCACCCCGAATTAGGGGGCTAGGAGAAGAAATTGCCCCTCCTGGTTGACCCTTTGTAATTTAATTATCTTCCATGTTTGTAAGTGCGGGTTTCATTGTCTACCCTGTTTCCATATCCTTGCAGCCATGGTGAGAATGGCCGACTTCGACAGATCTTCTAGCTCCACTGGAGATCAGCGCAAGACTGCTAAGCCCTCGAAAGTGAAACGGCTGGGCGAGAAGAGGGAAGCCAATGTGGAAGGCACTCAGCCTATTGTTCCGGAGCATGATGATGCTCAACCTGATGTTTCCGAGCCCTCTGCGGTGCCCGTTTTGTCTGTCGCTCCTGTTCAGCCCACGGTGGTAACCTAGTCAGGAGGCGAGGGTCGTGTGGTCATTAAAGAAGAAGACGAGGAGGTGGAGCGACCCCTTAAAAAGAAGAAGACTGTTCGAGTTATCGACCGACCGCCTTGTTCTACGGGCCAGGACAAGGGAAAGGAGAAGGAGGGAGAGGAATGCGCTGCCTTATAGAGGAAGGGCAAGGGGAAAGGGCGAGCGACGAGTGCCGATAGGTGGGAGCCCGCAATCAGTCTAGATAAGACTGCGTCGCTTGTGAGCTTTGACGTGCATATTGCTAAGAACATTATTCCTCCCACGGAAGAGGAACTTATAGGTAGATTGGATAACCAGGAGTTGTCAGTTCGCCTCATCCGCCACTGTGCAAGGGGTCTAGCGTTCGCCTATGCGATGCACGACCGCGCCGAGGAGCACAACACTTTGAAGGCTGAGCTCCAAGAATTTTCCAAGGTGAAGGAAGAGCTTTCAGGGGTAACGGAGGAGAGAGACATCGCGCGGGCTCAAGTTTCTTCTTTGGAGGAGGAGAAGAATTTTTGGAGAACGAGAGAGACTTGTTGAAGGCTCAGCTCGTTACGGGGGAGGAGGAGAAGGGCCGGGTGATCGCGGTTAAGGATGAGTTGGAGGAGAAATACCAGGCGCTGCAGCTTGACATGGTGAACTTGAGGGATGAAGTGCGTGCCGCCAATTCTAAGATAATGGTAGAACGGGAGCTCCAATCTAAGTTCCTTCAGGATTGCCACGAGGCGGCGCAGGCCCAGGCAAGAGCCGAGGATAGGGTGAAGGAATTGCATCGTTCTATAAAGGGGGAGAGAATCGCTGCGATCAAGCGCTGGAAAGAGCGACACTTAGAGGAGGAGTGTCATGAGTATGCTTGCGACGTGGCCCTTTCTATCCTGAAGAGCTGCCACAGCGTTTGCGTTCCTGACGAGTCGGGCCATCCTTCCTTCGAGGATTACGCCGAACCGATGATTCCCCCCGGTCTTGGCCTTTCCTTGGAGGAGATAAAGGAGATGATCGAGCGAGAAAAAGAAGTGGTTTCGGATGAGGAGTTGGACCTTAGTTCGGGCAAGGAGGAAGAGCAACCTCTCGAGGGTGCCTCTCCGGTTCTTCCTGCAGATTCTGGTTCTGGCCCGGCTGCGCATCCGACCTCCCCTCCTGCCGATCCGGCTGCTTCTCTTCCTGACCCTACCTCAGTTGTTATGCCGGCCTTTCCGACCTCCGAGGCTACTTCTTCCGAGCCGACTATTGGCTCTTCCTCTTCCCCCAAGGGATAATTATTGTTTCTCCTCTTTTGACGCTCATCTGGTCGAGCTTGTGACTAGAGCGGATTTATCGGAAATAAAAAGAATCTTGGTTTTACTCTTCATTTGTCTTTTCAATTTGTTGGATGAAGCTTCGAACTGTCGTTAACTTTGTATGATAGGTTACCCTCTCGGATAGGACGTAGTGAACTAGTACGTCCAATGCAAGTTGGTCGATCGTTCGGTCCAATGCTAGCCGATCGATCGGAATTGATCTCAATATCCCCTATTTCCAAGGATCTTATCTTAGCATCCAGGTCGAACGACGTCATTGTCGAGTGATTGGTCGATGTCAATCGTTTGGCGATTGTCGATTGTTTGGTCGATGTCGAACGATTAGTCGATTGTCGAACAGTTCCAACATCTTGTGTTGACAACCTTGTCGATCGTTGTCGAACGATTTGTCGATGTCGAGTGATTAGTCGATTGTCGAACGGTTCCAACATCTTGTGTTGGTAACCTTGTCGATCGTTGTCGAACGATTTGTTGATGTCGAGTGATTAGTCGATTGTCGAACGGTTCCAACATCTTGTGTTGACAACCTTGTCGATTGTTGTCGAACGATTTGTCGATGTCGAGTGATTAGTCGATTGTCGAACGGTTCCAACATCTTGTGTTAGCAACCTTGTTGATCGTTGTCGAACGATTTGTCGCTTTTAATGTTATTGGACTTATATAAAAATAAAGTTTTAGTGATCCTAACTTTCACTAGCAATTTTGAACACCTTTTAGAATTTTTAGAAAATTGAGAAAGTTATTATCTTCTATTTTTATTATCTTTTTATAATAATAGAAAATATATTTTCTTACTCGTGAAAGAAGGTCATAATCGTAAATTACAACTAGTACAAAAGCAAAATCTAAATGAAGGTACCCCGTCCTAGTAAATTCCTTAGGAGCCTACGCCACCTCATGACTCCCACTTTGCGCGATGAGTTTTAGAGTTTGAATCATTGCCTCGGAACTTCGGCTAACTGGACATTTGTGGTCAGATTTGTTAATGTTTGCTTACCGAACATTGAAATGAAATTAAGGTGGAGCTTACTTTTTCTAATTTGCATTTGTAATTATTGTTATTGTTGTCAACTCTAATGATTCTGTTTATCTTACACAATTCTTAATCAGTAAGGGCTAATCCCCAGGCTCAAGAGTTTAAGAAAATCACATCAATTTTAAGAGACAAAGTTTTTGTTAACACTTTTCTTTTTTTGAAAACATAGAAACTCAAAGTTGTTATTTTTTGGATGTGCACTCGATAGACCTTTAGATTGACACAACAGCTTACAAATCATGTCAACCGGATACTCTGCACTAGACAAGTCTTATACGACAAGCTCGATTGAAAGAGTGTTGATAGGAAGATTTAAACACAGGACCTTTTAACCTTGTGCCCTCCACTCTACCAACTCAACCACCCTTAAGAGCAGTTAACACATATGTGTTACACTTTTAAAAATTGGAATCACAATTTCAATACTAAATACACAAGCAAATTGGAGCTTGTAGTCCGTTTGCTTTGAGTAATTGGAATTGAATCTCTTCTCATTCACATAATTAGAGATGTAATTTGAAAAACTAAAATTGTTCTAAATCTTTTGTAAGTTAACATAATCAAATCATTCAAATAGGGAACTAATCTTTCCCACTTAAGAAACGAATTTTATAAAAGGTACTTATATATCTAAAACTTTAATAATTAGGTAAAGGATTGTAATCCTAATCCTAATTCTAATCTCTATGCTATTTTATGTAAATAGGCAATAATATATTGGAATTCACATCCTTGATTCTGAATCCAATTCTCACGGTGGCAAGTCAAATGTACGTAACAGACTCCTAGTCGATGTCGGTCAAGAAATAGCCGTGGTCCCTAAGCTAAGTTGATGCGTGTCGAAAAATAGTTTGAAAACGAAGATCGCCTGAAGTTGTCAATCTTTCTGACAATTACGCGTAGACTGACGGGGACTTCAGATCGACTTTGGCATTTATGATAGGCCGGTAGCATTTCAATCCAATTGGATTCCTTCGTTTAATAAGGTGACTTGAGTTATAAAATTTAACTTTAAAAATCAAAATAATATTATTTTAAAATTTTACTTAAAAATAAATAAAATTATAGGACAAATTATTTAATTCAAACTTTTAAATCTAAATTAAATGGGATGAGATTAAAATTCATACTTCTAAGTGATATTATAATTAAAATAATGTCCCCGCCTTTTATTTTTTGTTTGTTCTTCTAACACCTCAAACTACTCTCGCGTTACAGCGTATTGCATTAATAAGTTTTTTATTTTTAGTTCTTTCTCTCGAGGCTTTTAGTGTGAAAACATTGAGACTGCATAATATGAAAATGGATAGATTAAGATGTCAAGATAATAAACTAAAAACGAAGGAAAAAATTGAAATCAAAATATAAGGACTGCGTAATCTAATTTAGATCATATTTAAACAACGACGTCGCTTCATTAATCTTTATTTATTGTGTTAATTTTAGCTGATGTGTATTAATAATTAAGATTTCTGAAATATGTGACAAATCATGTAAGTAAATTTAACAAAAATACTAACGTCAGGTTAAAATTGAAAAAAATTAAAAATTTGAGAATTTTATTGCTGCTTTATAAAAATTGTTAAAATAATATTACTTTAACAATTTGCTTAAAAATAAATAAAATTATAGGACAAATTATTTAATTAAATCTTTTAATAAAAAATTTAAATTTAAATTTAATTTAAAGTTAAATTAAATGGGATGAGATTAAAATTTTCTAAGTAATATTATAATTAAGAGAATGTCCTCGCCCTTTGTTTTCTGTTTATTCTTCTGATATCTCAAACTATTCTCGCATTATAACATACTACACTAATAAGCTGTCTATTTTTAGTTCTTTTTCCTGATGCTTTTAATGTGAGGACATCGTGATTGAATAATTTGAAAATGGAAGGATTAGAGTCTCGAGAAAACAAACTAAAAATGAAGGAAAAATTAAAATCAAAACGAAAGCTCATTAGAGCTGCATAATCTGATTTAGATCATATTTAAACAATGATATCGTTTCATTAATTTTAATTTGTTATGTTAATTTTGATTGACGTGTATTAATAATTAAAGTTTCTAACAAAATACGTGACAAATTAAGTAAGCAAAAATTATCGAAAATTTAGGATTTTTTTAAAATTAACCCTTTATAATATTGTGACTAAAGGAATGCCGAAGCCCCCACTACAAGAACCGCAACAATTGGGGTGATAGCTACTCACAACTTACGAGGAATTTAAGCGATTTATTTTAAGATTTAAATTTCACAAGACAAAACAAATAAAATCATAGGATAGGAGACCTACTTGTGTGTTTATTTGACTTTGTATTACCTAATTTAATCTATTGAATAGTTGTTAGCCTAATATATTAGACATAAGATCAATCTTAATTTTGAACTAATTTTTGTGCTAGCTACTGATAATCATATTCAACACACATTCTAGTACGAACGTGCTCGTTCATGCACATCATTTATCTTTTTAGAGAGATCCATCTTCTTACGAAGTTAATGTAATTCTCCAATATCACGTTTGTGCAATAATCCAGAAAATAAAACCATGACCATAACAGCTTCCGTTCTTCCATGATCTTAAATACCCAAGTCCAAAAAGACGAGTTTAGATCTTCTGCCTAATATTATGGTATCTTATTATATCTAATAAATTTCAGTCATTTATTTATGTGGATCTCGCGTGGGTCTCATAAAATAAATGACTAAAATTTTATAAAACAAAATAAAACAAAGTAATATTAGACAAACGATCTGAATTTCAAAAAAACATGGTTCAGATGAATGCACGTCAACGAACGCTATCGGACAGGTAATCACCAACGCCCAACAAACGTCACTCTTACATCCTCCAGGCGAGCATTTCTGCTAAGTGCTAACGTAGCCTCTGCCCTCAGCAAAACGAGGAGATTCCGTACAGCACATGATTTTCTGAACCCAACTCGCTGGGTAATGCTTGGTCGCCGGTTGGTGAAAGTCCACAACCACAAGCATTAGTTTTTGTTCCTTCCTTAATTTGACTATAATTTAGCAATTTTCATCCTTAATTAGTAGGGGTTTGAATTTTACCAAACGGCCCATGTTTCGTCAAGTAACTTCCAACGGGTACGGGACAATACACCATTCCAGATTCATAAAATAATTCAAGGGCAGCCATTTTAGACCTTCGCTGAGGTGCAAGTCAAAAAAAACCATCCAAGAGCCAAATTGACGACTTTATCAAGCACAAGAGCTTATATTATATTTATACATAACGTAACCCCCACTTAGTTTAAGCTAGCTAATCTTGACTTTGCTTTCACACCTGGAAGATCAATTAGATCATCATTCTTTACCCAAATCATTTCTTAACTGTTCATTTGGATCCAGGATTTGATACCTTTAATTAAATTATAATGGAAAAAAAAGGTTTAAATTCACGAAAGACATTCTAGAACTTCAGCCCCCGAAATAGAAAAACGATGGAAATATGGGTCTACACGCTTCTTACTAATATCTTGTTGGTGTCAACTCTATTGTACATGTGTTTGGTTACATAATCAGAAGCGAGAAATTCCAAGTACATATACGAACATCATATAGAACCAGTCAACAAACTTTTGATTTATCTGATGCTTCATTATGTACGGGTCACCAAGAAGTCCTCTTAGATCAAAAGATTGATCCCCAACTCCAAGGCTCCCAGTCGCAGGCCTGATCACCGCTGGAGGAGTGAATCACGGTTTGATTTTGGGCAGCTCCCTAACAGAACGGTCACTTTCTCCCGTTACTAGGAGTTGAACCTAAGACCTTGGACCAATTGACCCTGCTAGTTTACCACCCAAGCTACCCGTGTTATCATTTCATGTGGATTTCAACTGCTAAAGGCTTAACATTGAAAAATAGAGAGGCAGTTAAGTATTGGTTCTGAACCTCATTCCTTAAAAGGATCACATTGCATTTCAAGGTTTTGGAAATATTAGTGCTTTGTGATTCAGGAACTTTATTTGTCATCAACAAATCCTTGCACACCTAATTACACATCTCGTGCCTTCACATTCGTCCACGCTGCTTGCAATTCTCCATGCTCTTTCTTTATTCCTTGTTACCTCTGCCCTGAAATGTTCAAACTATGCCTTTACACATGACCAGGCCTTCAATTCTTGCCTCGATCTTCCAGTGCTACATGCACATTTTCCCAGGAACTACATTCCATTTACTAAAACTGTTCAACTTTCATACAGAGCCAAGGAAATTTCTACAGGATGGATAGCTCGGGAACCAGGGATGGTTGTTTCACAGTCTCTTACAAAGTTCCAACGGAACATAGTTGTTGAGAGATATTAAAACAAGAATCGTATGAAAGAAGAGAACAAGAACAAACGATTTTACCGGTTTGATATTATGCAATGTGCCTAAATTCTCAAAAAGTAGAGTGACTGTCTTTTTATTACATCAAAAATAAGGTTACATCAGATTATATGTGTTAGTTTATGACCTACAAATATTATTTAAAAACATTTTTATTTTATACATATTTAAATGTACATGATAAAGTTCATGGGATAAATATACATTGCAAATAAAATTATGAATAAATCATAATTATGAGTTTCATATTGTATTTATATATTATCTCTAAATTGTTTCTAATTATTATTCTATAAAGATTGAACATTAATAGAACGTAAAAAGATTAGCATACATTATGTTTCTTCCTTAAAAGGAAATAGTTAATAATCATAAACTAAAGTATAGAGATATTTAAACAAATGTGTCGGTAGTTGTTAGAGAACATGTTCACTAAAGTTCTCCCCATATGAGAACACTATTTAGAATTTTACTTGTATGTCTCATTTTGATTTTCTAAACGAACAAGAGCAAGCCTAAGTTGATCTTATAATAACTTCACTATAAAATGAATACGTTTGTTTTTTAAAATTACCAATGGGCAGACATTTTCACCAAACCATGGAGTGAAGAAAGATTCAAAGAAATCAGATGAAACCTGAATATGGTGATGTTGAATGATCAACCGTCTGATACTTCTTGACCCAAATAATTTTAAGGAAGGAAGATAAAAAGTCAAGGTAACAGTAACTGTGAGTTACAGACGATAACTCTTGTCAGGAAAGTTTTGGAGGGAAAGTTTCTCTAAGCCTTGAGAATACCACCTACTCTAGAACACTATTGAAATAGCCTGACATCGGTTATCAAAAGCACTCTCAACAAATTACTTCCTTACTCTGTTTTGATATCAAGTTCTTTTCTGCTCACTCTATCAAAATTCGATTGCTAACATCATTTTCTTGAGAAATACTATTGTGCATTCAGTTTCTTATTAGTTTCAGATAACAATGGAGTCACCAATGACCTATGGAAGACATATCGATTTTGAGTCCTTGAAGAAAGATCAGATGGACATTGAACCGGAGATTGAAGCTGTCGGATGGAAGAACTTCTTTCGGGTTCATGAGATAGTCTACCTGAATGAAGTATATGAATTCTGGAAGAATATGACGATAGTGGAAGATGTTGTTGTAGCAGAAGTAGATAGAGTGTTAGTTGTCGTAACCTTAGAGTCAATCGAGAAGGCCACCAAGTGTCCATGCGTTGGAGAGAAGATTGCTCAGAAATCAAAATGGATGAATTAGGCCAGTGTTGAGAAGGCTCAAATTAGTCGACAACTATATAGATGTAGAGACCTAATGGAGAGGAAGGCATCAAGCCTTGTACCAAAGGCAAGGGTTCTACACTTATTACTTTTTCACTGTGTTCTACTAAGGACAGGATCAAGGAATTTCGTGTCGACGATAGATGAAAAATGTCTATTTCATCTACTCAATCATCGACCCATAGATCTTCCTTAACTGATCCTAAATTACATGAAGACGAAGAAAGATATAAATGCCCTAAATTATGGAATGATGCTGACTAGAATCTTCAGAGATTCTGGAATTGCTCTAGAATGGTGAAACAAAATGAAGACGAAAATCAAGAGCGTTATTAACGCTACTACAATCAGCAAAATGGGTTTGAAGGCTCTAGATGCAGATGATACAGAGTCTATAACAAAAGCAAGGATTGAGGGGGAGCGTACTGTGAAACGAAGCCTCAGTACGAAGGCAACTCCCACAAAGAAATCCAAATATCAATCTACTATAAGGATGATTACAGAAGGGTTGAAGAAGTCGTCAGAAGACTCATTGAAGGATAAGACAACTTCCCGAAAAAAAAGCCAGGTGAGTCAGCCCGAGTCACAGGTATCCTTGAGGAGAAATGGGGATATACTTTTCTCGGACAAACCTAAGCAAGCAAAGAGATCACCCAGAATACGAACCCTGCGTCAAAAAGAACAGAAGAAAGATAAAGGGTCAATTCTCAGTGAAGTCTCTAAAAGGGAAGCACCTCAGGCAACAAGGTCTCTAGTTTCAATTTTGCAAGAGAAACTTGCAAAATTACCTACAGAGACAGAAAGGAAGAGGAAATTGGATTTTGAGACGAAGAGAAAATTGTAACTCTAGCAAAAAACTCCTCCAAGATCGTTTGAAGAAAGCTCAAAGAAGAAAACCAGTCAGGGAAAAAGCACCCCAACTGTTGTTCAACAAAAGAAAAAGAGCGTTGAACACAGTCCAGCACACGATAATCCTTCTTAACCTATGAGAAAGGAAGATCTGAAAATGAAGATCGTTGAAGAAGATGAACTTGTTCGGAGTAGCAATTCTATCATCATCAGAGAACCCCTGAAAAGGTTAGTCAAGAAACAACTTGAACCAATTGTGGTGAATAGTCGCTCTTTACACGTGTTGAATGATGGAGAGAAGTGGTTGTATGGTGTTCTGTGCAATGAGAAACTACAACCATATCCAACACAGATGACAAAGCAGAGGTACACTATTCAACCTCTCATAAACAAAACTGTGATTAAGATTGTTCTTGACATTCAACCTCAATCTCACATTGTCTGCAATGAAGACAAGGGGAAGAAGAAAATGTATCCTGAATGGATCATAGATGATATGACAGAAGAACAGCTAGTAGAAGAAGTGAAAAACATAGATAAGGCATGTTTTTCAACACAACAACCAGGAACCTATGTTTCCCACTATATTTCAAAGGCTTTAGGAAGCCATTGTGATCGCTCTACCACGAATGCAACTTCTCAGGTAGTGGGCAAGATAACATAAGGGTCTTACAGATCTATTAGAATTGAGGGAACTAATTACAGTATAGAGACTCTTGTGCACCACATTATGCACCTTCGACCTTTGAGCTCTATATCCTCAATTAGAGTTGTACTACACCTCTTTGGAAAACAAGTGCCAAGACTACCTCAACCTGATGATCTTGATATCCCAGAAAGGATTTTATCTTTCAATCCTCCTTCAATCACAATTATCGAACCAGAAGTAGTACCTTCAAAACGAGTTGATGCTATTATTCGTTTGGAAGTAGAATCACCGAAGAGTCATGATGTTAAAGACATTGCAGAACTACGTGAAAAGATTGATGAGTTACATGACTCAGTGGGTGACATACAAGAAGACGTAGCTCGGTTACGAGTATCTATGGAAGAAGGATTTAAGTCACTTCGCACTGAGATGCAACAAATGTTCTTTGCAATAATAAAACATCTTCGGTTCTAGTTTTTGATTAATAACAAATAGGAGGAGAAGAAGAACAGATAAGAAAGATAGGGGGATAAAAGAGAAGAAGAAGATAGAACATAAAGGAGAAGAAGATAGTATAGATTTGAAATTTTTTTTTGTATATCTTCGTGATAATAATATTCAGATATGAATATCTTTCTAAAATTATGATTATTTGTTATCATAAAAAATGGGGAGATTGTTAAGTCAAAATGATTTTACATATATTAATTTTGATGAAAATCAAATAATAATAATGATAGAAATTGTTGAACTACTTAAGTCAAACGAAAGAAACATCAGACAGAAGAAAATGTCAGTTGAAGACATTAGACGGAAACGTCAGACGGAAGACATTAGACAGAAGAAAACGTCAGACAAAGACATTAGACGAAAGAAACATCAGACGGAAGAAACGTCAAATGGAAGACATTAGATGGAAGACTCGATACTGCGTCGGACGGTTAATCAGTTGGAGTTAGTTATAGAACTCAACTGAAAAACTGTTTCTTCAAAGATCAAGAATCAAGAAGAAAGAATCAGTTATCAAGAAGCGGTTGAAGACGAAGGCTATAACTATGAGTCGAAGTCGAAGACTGTAGAAGTAAGAGATTTTGAAAAGCTTAGCGAATCAGAAGAGATCAGTGAATTTCGAAAAAGAGAGAGATTCAAAAGCTAGAAATATTTGTGATAAACTTAGAGCTATCTTTATCTGTAATAAAAGCTTGAAATATCTTTCAGTTGAAAGAAGATAAACTGATAGCCTGAAGAGACTAAGTGAGTAAAGAATACTTGTTGTAAGAGACCTGAAGAGGCTTGGAGAAAAAAATACTTGTATCTTTGCAAAGTATAGTCAAATCTCATAAAGGATTCTAAGGACTGGACGTAGCCCACGGTTTGGAGTGAATCAGTATAAATCTGTCATGTCAACTTTCTCTCTCATCTCTCAACTTTTACTTTTACTGTTTCATACAAGCATTTAGAAAATAAATTGCAATACTTCGTAATACTGATTTTCAATAGTACTTAAGAAGAAGCAAGTTTTTTTAAAGGTTATCAAAAATGGAATCATCGTTAAGAATACACAATTTAACCCCCCCTTCTTGCGCATTTTGTATATTGAACAATTAGTCTATACTAACGTGTGATTCACTTCACATGCTGTTAAGCGAAGCGTGAATGAAAAAGGATCTCCCATAAGAAAATCAAAATCTCAATCCACGGGAAGAATGTCCACAGAGAGATTGAAGAAATCGTTAGATGATACAATAAAAGCAAGGGCGATTTCTAAAAAAGAAGAAAGCCAGGTGCAAAAAACAGAGACCCAAATGACCTTGAAGAAAAAGGGGGAAACACTCCTTTTGGAGAAACCTAAGCTAGCAAAAAGGTCTCCTAGAGTACGAACCCTGCGTCAACAAGAGGAAAAGAAAGGAAAAGAGTTGACTCATGGTGAAGATTCTGAGAAGAAAGTACCGCAGGCAACCAGGTCTTTAGTCTCAATTTTGAAGAAAGATTCAGCAAAATTGGCTAAAGAGACTGAGATTAGGAGGAAATTAGAATTTGAGAAGAAGAAACCCCAACCTCAACCTCAACAACAGACTCCTAGGCTGATTGAAGAACATAAGAAGTGGAAAATCAGTCAAAAGAAAAGCACTCCAACTGCTGTTTAACAGAAGAAAAGAACAGTTGAACACAGTTCAGCGCAGGTTAATCCTTTTCAACGAATAAGAAAAGAGGATTTGAAAATAAAGATTATTGAAGAAGTTGAACCTGTGAGGAGAAGCAGCTCTATAATCATCAGAGATGAAAAGGTTAGTCATGGTACAATTTCAACCAATTCTAGTAAATAGTGATACAATGCATCTGTTGAATGATGGAGAGATAAGGTTGTATAGTATTTTGCGGGATGAGAGATCCAAACCATACCCAACACATATGACCAAGCAGAAGTACACTGTTTTCCCAGTTACAAAAAGAACTGTGACAAAGATTGTACCTGACATTCAGCCAAAACCTTACATTGTTCGCAATGAGGAAAAGGGGAAAAAGAAAATGTATCCTAAAGGGATGACGAGTGATCTGACAGAAGATCAGATTGAAGCTAAAGTGAGAAACATAGATGAGGAGTGTTATGCAGCCCATCACAAAGGAACTCATGCTTCCCACTATATCTCAAAGGCATCAAGAAGAAATTGTGGTCGTCAAACCATTGATGAAACGTCTTAGGTAGTTGGTAGAATCACAGAGGGACAGTACAGAACCATTAGAGTTGGAGATATTAGTTACAGTATAGAGACTCTTGTGCAACTCATTATGCACATCAGACCCTTGAGTTCTATGTCTTCAATTGGAGATGTACTACACCTGTTTGGAAAACAAGTTCGAATACTACCCAGACGTGATGACCTTGTTCTCCCTGAAAGAAACTTATCTTTCAGACCTCCTGTGTTTACCATCATGGAACCGAATGTTATACCTTCAGACGTATATAGTACTACTGTGTGGTAGAGAAAAAGTATGATGATCCCTTAGTCAAAGAAGTTGGAGAAATTAATGACAAGGTTGATGATCTGTGTGCTTCAGTGGGTAACTTATGTGAGGAAGTAGCTGATATTCTACAAGACCTCAAGTCACTCCGCACTAAAACGAAGGAAATATTTTCTGAAATTTTGAAACATCTTTGGTCATGATTTTTGATTAATAACAAATAGGGGGAGAAAGGAGAAATGAGAAAGATAAGAGAAAGGAAAATGAGAAAGTTAGGGGGAGAAGAGAAGAAGAGAAGAACAAGAGAAGAAGAAGAAGGCAAGTGAAGAAGAGAAGTGTATAGAAAATAAGGTTTACAATTTTTTCAATTGTATATCACCTTATAAATAATACTATCTTTCTAAACTATGATTATTTGTTATCATCAAAAAGGGGAAGATTGTGAAGTCAAAATGACTTCACGATTAATAATTTTGATGAAAATCAAATAATAATAATATTAGAAAGTGATGAAATGTTTTGAGACGAAGTGGAAGGAAATAAGACGAAGCAGCGGTAGAAAAATAAGACGCAAGGAAATAAGAAGAAGCGGAGACAAAACTAAGACGAAGCGGAAACAAAAGTAAAGACGAAGCGGAGAAACAAAAGTAAGATGAAGCGGAGAAACAAAAGTAAGACTGTAATATCCCATCCCTATATTAAGGTTTAGGACCCAAAATTTCAGTTCATGGGAGCTCAAGAGAGATTAAGGAAATGTATTTTTTTGCTCATGCATCACGTTAGCATATATGCACATAAATATTGAATGTTGCACATAAAAAGTGGTACATGCATTCATTGACAACTTCCGGGTATAATTGATGCTAAATGTGATTCTATTGAAAATGAGAAGTAGAGGGAGTAGAAAGAGTGATCTTGGTATGAGTTGTGATAAGGAAAGATTTAGAAACAAGATTGATAATGATCTGGAAAATGTTGACTGAGTATGCTTCAGTCTTTTAGCCACAACATTTTCTCTAGTTGTCCAAACAAGATGATTCTTGATTGGGATTAAACTGGCTATATTTCTTATGAAGACATCGAATTTCAATTCTGTCTTTAAGAATCTCAAAGCTTGTCACAAAGCTAAGAATTGGGTGCAGTACATTGGTATATGAGTGGAAAATTCGTCTTCAGACTTTAGGGTACTGTTGGGTGCAGTACATTGGTATATGAGTGGCAAATTTGGGATTGATATAAATGTATTTTAGCAAAGTTGCCTTCCAAAAAGTTGTAGATCTTTCTTTTATCTTTCCAACGGCATATAGTATGAAAAATTTGGATGTTGGAGTCAAAAGTTATGATCCTTATAAGTAGAGACATTATGGGAGAAACATTAGACGGAAGACACTAGATAGAAGGCATTAGACGGAAGAAACATTAGACGGAAGGCATTAAACGGAAGAAACATTAGACGGAAGACACTAGACAGAAGGCGTTAGACAAAAGAAACATTAGACGGAAGAAACATTAGACGAAAGGCATTAGACGGAAGAAACACTAGACGGAAGACTACTGTTCATCTTCTACCTTCTGTACCATTTTTTCCCTATAAAAGTTAGAAATTGACTTCGAGGTCTTCATAAAAGTTGTAGATCTCGAAGTCTTCTTTCAAACCGTCTAAAAACAAAATCAATCCAACATCTATAGCAAAAGTTATGGCAATTGCGCCAAGGCATATACAATACGAGTGAGGACACAAACATGTTGGATTCTTTTGGCCATAACTTCTTCTATAGACATCCAAATGATCTGATTCTTGAACCATTGGATTCCTAAGACATTGATCTACATCTCCACCAAGAATCATAGCTATCTGAAATTAATGGAGAAAGATTGAGTGAAAAGAGTGGGACGGGTACAGTGAGTGTGTTCTTCAATAATATGAACTGGTGTTATCTCACTGAATATACTTCAGTATTTTGATGTTTTCTAAATCAGTAGAGGTCCAAATGAGATGATTTTTGACTTGTGGTAAACTAGAGATATGGAGTTACAAATCGTATGCAGAACTTGGAATCTAATTCGGTCTCTAAGATATTTAGAATTCAGATGGAGTTTGTGCATAGTATACTATTTTGGACAAGAGTAGTCCAAAAATGTTTGAAGTATAACTTTTGAATCACTGAACTGAAAGGAATGATTTCGGTGGCATTAGAAACTTAAGACAATGTGGGATATTTTTCCGGAAGAAAATATTATGTTATAATGTTTAAGGGTACTGTTGGTAAGACACTTAAGTTGAAAAGAACATAAGCCTATAAGGAATGATAAAATGGACTTTTTGGACTCATTAAGGGCATAATAGGAAAAAAAGTATTGTCTAGCTTATAAATGGGGAAGAAAAACGTGAATGAGAAGATTATAGAGAAGCAAAATGTGTGGAGGAGAAAAGAGATAAGAGAGAGAAAATATGAAAAAGAATGAAAGAGAGAGAAAGATGAGAAAACAAGCTAGGGTTTTAATTTCCTTAGCCTTCAAGAGAGATTTTGAAGTTGTTCAAGAAGATAAAAAGTAAGAGGAAGAAAAGAGCTTCCATTTGAGCTAAAGATCTCTTCATTTGGTGAAGAATCTGTAGGAAAATCCCGGTGCAAGTATCACATACTCGCGGTGCAGAAAACAAAAATTTTTGTTGCCGGAACGTTCCCGAAAGCCAGGATCCATGTGTCTATATGAAAAGTCAAACCATAACGACCAAAGTAGACCGTCTCTAACGG
>JANKOE010000009.1:17402203-17413964 GCA_026284465.1 Erythroxylum citrifolium | reverse complement strand
AAAATTTATAAGTTTGGATAATGTTTGGGACACATTCGTATTAGAGACTATGGATCTTTCTATGGCTTTATGAAAGTCAATATGATAAGAGACACGCTCATGTCTTATAACTCATTTTTTTGTATAGGCCGATGTATAATCATATTTTAGGCTATATTCTTCATTAGAAATCTAACTTCTGCATCCAAAGAGAGCATGAGTTAGGTAATGTCTATATGTGAGCCCTTGATTAGTCAAAGATGAGTATTTTTCCTATTAAATTTCTCTAACTCTTTCTCTTATAACTAACCTAAGCTTACGATTAACAGATCCCCTAATTTAGATAGTTATGCTCTCATCATATCCCATTATTTAAAATAATTTATCCTTAAATCATCACATGTGTTAAAAAAATAAACTTTGTATAATGTTAAAGTCATGTGTTAGTCACTATAATGGACATTCTCGATAATGCTCTGTTTTTTCTTCATTTCCCTTTTCAATCTCAGTTAGTCATAATAGACCTACTTATATTTTAAAAAATACAAAATCATTGTGCCTATCAAAATTCACAAAAATGTACCTATTTTTGAAGCCTTTATATAAGCCTTAATCTTCCCATATTTGTTTAAGTCATTGAAGCTTGTAAGACTTTGGATTCCTTATAGAAGGCAGACCTAACTTCTTTACAAAGTAAGTGCTAGCCATATTAGTCCAACTTCCTCGTTCAATAATCATACTACTTTAATAAATGTGAAATCTAGCATGAAATAGTTTTTTTTTCCTATGTTGATCTAGCTCATCGTCTTTGATTTGAAGACTTATGCCCGTAATAACTTACTTAATACCATTATCACTAGAATCTTTAAGTGGTGGTAAAGTTTCATTTTCATTCAAATCTCTTCCACTCTCCACTTATCTATCAATCCTTATGATTATAAATTTCTTATATAGAAAATAGTATGTGATAGACCCTTTTTTCAATTACCAAGAATATTTAATACCTCTACTTTGAGAGAGTAGAGAATAAATTTTACCTTTTCTTAGATAGCATATGACTTTTTTAGTTTTAGATAGAATTTTCTTTAAAAACCTTATATTCCTTTTCACTATTAAGCCTCTAAGAATTATTAAGATTAGTTTAGTACTTCGACACTCATTTATGCTTTATATATCTCTCACCTTCAAATCTATATGCATCAGTTCTTCCAATTTTACATAACGTAATAACTCTACTACATTGACTATCTCCCTATTAAGCCCATTTAAGAACCTCACCATAGTTTCTTTTCTACCCTCCACTACATTGGGTCAAATTATGACTACTTCCATCTCGTTACAATAGTCTTTCACACTTTTTAATCCTTGGGTAAGACTTTGCAATCTTCCAAAAAATATCTATAGTACTGGCTTAGCACAAATCTCCTTCTCATGAGAGCTTTCAATTCATTCTAGGTCTTTATGGGTCGCTCATAATTCTTCCTCCTATTATTCACCAACTGATCCTACTAAATGATGTTATAATTAATGAACACTACTATCTTTAGCTTTACCTGCTTTTCCTTAAAATAGTTATGTTAATCAAACATCAATTCCATTTTTTTTCTCCTATGCCACATAAGCTTTAAGATAATTCTTATCCTTAAATAAAGATATAATCATCTTTATCCTAGTAGGATTTCTATCTACCCCTTCTCAAGCTACAAGCTTCCTCCTTACCAACCACACCTAACTTTTCTATTAGTCCTAAACATGTCCCCTAAAACCTCAAATGCTAATTCAACATCATTAACACCAAAATTTTCTTTCTTCTCATCAATCTCCATTAAAGTTATTAAATTATTCTGTATGCCTCACCTCATTAGGTACATATGGATGTTGTCTCCCTTGAAATTTAACAATCTATTATGGTTGCTTTTATAGCATATTATTAACCTTAACATACATCATGTTATTTTTCTCAAATTGTTTTTGCATGACTTACATAAAAGATGAGTTGTCTTTCTTCTCCTTCAGTGTTGAAGTGCTTTTAGAGGACATATTTTAAAATTGTAAGAAAAATTAGTAAAGGAAAATTTCCTCAATAGTCCCTTATATGTTTACTCTCAAATAGGTCAACCCATTTATGGTTTACTTTCTTTAGCTTTTCTAGATACTATTCTCACACACTCTTACTTTTTCTGCTCTTTATCTCTTATACAATTTCTTTAAAGAACTAAACAAACTCAAACAAAGACTTCAACCTATTAAAGTCTAAGCTACCTAATGAAATAACAGTAAAGGAAAGAAAATTAAAATAAGGGTTAGAAAAGAAATAAGGAATTCATATAAAAGAAAGAAAGAATAGCGAAAAGTTAAACTATATTTAAGATAAGTTCTTGATGCTACTAAAACTGCAAACTTTCATTTCCTTTCCTTTTCTTAATGTTTAACAAAATATTAATGACAAAAATGGATTAGAACAATATTGTTATGAAAGGCATGAAATAAGGGATTAAATAGGAGAATCCTTAACATAATAAGAAAAATAGACAAATTGTAAATAAGATGATAATGGAAATTGATTTTTTAAATATCTTTATGAATCAATAATGTTTTATTTCATTTCCTTCTAAACATCTCCAAATCAAAAACCTAAATTGGTCCCATATTGATGAGTTAGTGTGAGCTTATCTATGCATCTATGCAGTTTAGCATTATTTGAATAAGAATCCATTTTAGAACGTTTGAAATAAGAATATGATGTAATAAAACAAGAAGGGATTACAAAGAACATATTTTTTGAAAACTAAAAAATTGATTGGAATTTAAATAGAATGAAAACAAAGAAAGAAGAGTAATCTCACCTAATTTAGAACTAAGATCTGATCATAATTGATGCAAACCTATTTAGGACAAAGTCTTAGTGAACCTATTAATAAGTTTAAAAATCCAAGAAAGCAAAATAAGACTATATCTTTGAATATTCAAAACCTCTTCATTCACTCCATTACCTCATTAGGAATATGGAATATAGCTATCATATCACATAAATATCTCTTTTTTTCTTTAAATTTTACATATATATGAAGTAAGGTGAAGGGTGGGTGCCTGAAGAAGCACATAATAATTATATGAGTATAAAAATTTGATTAAATTTTAAGTTTATTTATTTATTTAGTAATACTAATAATATTTGAATTGAATATTGGTTTTTTATAAATATTTTAAAATAAGATACAGGAGTTGTTGCAAAAATCAACGTCTAACGGAAGTGAGCCAATGTATATGACATTTACAACAAGGTGCTTGGTACATGATCCGGATACATAAAAAGGCTTAGGTTTGGTCCTAAGCCAACTACTTCGTCCTCGTCAAGACTAGCATACATTCAACATCATGAAAAGGAAAAAAAGTTGCTTAAAAAAAGTTAGCCAAGAATGGAAAGTACCTAAGAAAGTTACTTGGCTTGGATTATGTAAACAGTGAAGATGAAAGCGAGTTTGAGAGATTAAGCTAACCTTTTTATTTTTTTATATAAGTATTTTTGCAGTTGTAATTAAAATCATGTACACAATCAAATTTAATGATATTTTAATTTTTTATATACAATGCTTCAAATTTTCAATGATTTTTGTGTAATAAATTAACAACAAAAAATCTAAATATTATATACAATTATATGGATTAAAAATGTCAAATAATTATAATTAACATGGTATAACATTTAGGTAAATTGTATATTAAAAATTTGACTACATTTTACAAAGCGTAGCTAAAAACATTTGGCTACGTTTTAAAAGAGGTAGCTAAAAATTTTTGGCTACATTTCTGGAAACGTAACTATTGGAAATGTTGCTAAAAATTTTTAGCTTGCTAATTGTAGAAAAAACGTATTGGCGACGATTTTTCAAAACATCATCTATACTTTTTCACTATGAAAACAAAGCGTAGGAAAAAATATTAGCAACGATAAGTTTAAAACTTCACCTGTAGTTTTCTACTATGTAGATTTGGCGACGTTTTCAGTGACAAATACAAATTATTGCTAGTTCTTATTATCAATTTTATAACTTTTAGCGATGAAATAAATCATTACTAAAAGTCCCTTCTGTTGTAGTGAACTATAAGCAAGGAGAGCTTGAGATTCTTATAGACTTCCTCTTGGTAAAATTTGAGAGCTTCCTTAGTAGCTTTTATTTGGGCTCCGGTGTCTAAAATGTGCCTCAACTTTAACAATCTGAATTCCTCTTTTAAAGCTTTAAGTTTAGTTATAAGTTAGAATGCCTTCCAGCCTCTAATATGGCTATTCAACACTTTCCTGACTAGCTCTTGAAAACCATCATAATCTAAAGAATAAAGTTATAAAATCTAAAAAGGGTTTTGATGATTGGAATTAGCCATACCTTTGACCTCTATAATGGCATGGTCCAAGCATTTTAAAGGGATAATTTGTGCTAAGCTAGAAGGAAATTTGATAGACAAATCATTATTCACTAAAATATGTTTACTTTCTTCCTCAGGAAGAACGTTTCACTTTGTTTATTGGACTAAGTGAAAAATTAACCTATTAAATTCACATCAGTTATGCCAGTATAATTGATGAATGAACTAAGTTATTTTATAGAGATATTCTTATTAATTCTCAAACCTTCTGCCTCATTTACATTTAGAATACAATTTAGATCACCCATAAAAAGCCAAAGGCTATGAATTCCCAAATGGATCTTCTATAACTTACTTTAAATGATGCTTCTTTGAAAGTTCAGATTATCATTATAAATAATAGACATGAAGAACTCACTAGAGAATATAAATAGGATTGACATTTTATGTGAGTCACCTAGTCTAAGATAAAAATCTCAATAACTTAAATTAAAGTAGGATTAAAACCAATCATAATCCTGACATTATAATGGTGGAATGATTGGTTATAAAACTCTAACAAGTGCCCAAAAAATATTTTCCTTTAACCTACCTGCAATTTTTTTTATTTATAGAAGTCCAAATAGAATGGACTTATTCTTCAAAATGATGCCCTTAACACCTTTCGTCTTTTAGAACAATTGAGTCCTCTAGTATTCCAATTTAATAATGACGTGTTATTAGGTGAAGCGAGGACCCCCTTCTTTTTTGTTTCTACTAGATTTCCGTTATGGTTTAATTTATATGGGTGATTTCACTAGGTTGACATTCATATTCTTAAAACACTAAAGATACTTAGCTATTCTTGAAGTCTCCTAAGACAAAGGAATAACTTAAGGCAATTCCTTCTTCCTTTCCACAGTAGATATTGATGGAGTGGAAAGTGCAGGGCTCACCAACTCTATGTCATTGTTCTTAAGAAAGTTGATTTATGTTGAAACATCCTCAAGGACATTGTTACGTTAGGAGCTGAGACAAGATTACTTGGCTGCTCAACATTTGTTTCATTCTCCTGCGTACCTATGAGCTCAACATAAGTACTTGTTTTGAATTTATTTCCAGTTGGTTTCCACAACTTTGGCTTTAATAGCTTCCAAGGATAAGTTAGTTGAATGACATAATTCTCTAGCTTACCCTTATAAGAGAGTCACTTTGTAATCATAGAAAATGGGAGCTCAGTTTCTCTGCCGACTTTTACACAAACCAATACATAGCCATTCTATCCAATCTTGGCAATTTGGGAGTCAAGGTTGATTGATTTTCCAAGATCATTAGCCAAAATGCTCAGTCCCTCTATAGTTTAGTATTCTATAGGTAGGTTATGATAATTAATCCATATTGGAAATGTGTCAATCTTGTTTTTTTTTCCAAACTTATCCCTAGATACTATTTTTGAACGAATAAAGGCTTACTTGCAATGGGGAGCCTTGCTCCGTTATGTAGTTTAGGTTTGCTACTTTGGCAAACTTAAAGAAGAGTTTTCTTTAGCCCTGATTTACCCCATTTTGGAAATGATGTAGTTTAGGTTTGCTACTTTGGCAAACTTAAAAGAAGAGTTTTCTTTAGCCCAGATTTACCCTATTTGGAGATAGCCCATACATTAACCTGGGAGAAGGATGAGCATTTATCCAAAAAGTCACCCACCAGTGAGGAGGACCAAGATTGAGCTCCTGCATAGAGAAGATTTGGTGGTAAAGAGACAACTTTATAGCAAGTGGCTGTTGGAAATTCACAAGTGAAATCATCCCACGTAAAAAAGAAACATATGGATAAAGTTACTTATATACAAAAATAGGATTCATTATTTTAGTTGTACATGAGCTCATTTGTATCTGGTTTAATTTTTCCGCTTTCATTGTAGACCTGATTTCCCAACAGTGACAGTTTAGGAGAATAGGTGAGGTTAAGCTTGTCATGAAAGTTTCTAGGTTTGACTAGATCACTTCAGGTTTTGGGAATATTTGAAGAGGGTAAAGAACTACTGGTCAGGGAGTTAGGTATTGGTGTGGAAGGGCCAGTCGAAGAAGAGGCTGAGTGTGGTGGCTAGGACTTCAGATCTTCTGTCCAGTTTTACTCTATCTTATTCTGTCTTATGGAATCTCAACCATTTATTTTGTGGGACCCACGTAGGCTCCATGCGAGCCCCACATAAATAAATGGTTGAGATTTATTGGACACAATAAAACACCATAATATTAAACAGAGGATCTGAACTCGGTGGCTAGGAGGTTTTAGGTTTCGAGGAGGGAATTCAGAAACGGAGCCCCATTTCTAGAGTTGACGCTAGCATTTCCATACAGAGTAACGTTAGAGATGACAAGGTAGACAGTCAAAAGGTGGTGGCCTTAAACGGTAAATAATTTTGGAAAGAAGCACTGAGTATCAAAACTACCCTCGTATGATAGATAAAAGTCAAAACGTGAACTAGCAGAAATCAAATCTTCTGTTCAGTTTTACTCTGTATTATTCTGTTTCATGAAATTTTAACCATTTATTTTGTGGAACTTACGCAGACTCCATGCGAACCCCATATAAATAAATGGCTGAGATTTATTGGACACAATAAAACACCATAATATTAGAGAAAAGATCTGAACTCGAACTAGCATGCTTTTAATTTTTAAAAACTTTTAAAATTTTATTACATTTATTATTATAACCTTTGAATTATTAGCTTCATCAATGGGGTAATTTTTAATTTATTAAAATAAAAATTTTCTTTTCAAAAAATTATATATTTAATGATAACACATAATAAAAGCAATCAAATAATTACCATATCAATAATCCCAGTTACAAAAGGCGATGTTGCGCAAGCAATAGCAAGGAACTCTTAGGAGAACTACAAGAGGCCAAGTTGAGTCTCTTACCACTTACCAGTTACTATTACTTAACTTCAAAGCCAATCTCCGAAGCCCTAATGACTCCCCAACAAGAAAAAAGTAAGAGATAAGCATACTCCAGATCCCAACAGTGTAACTTCTATCAAAAGCTAACCAAGCACATGAATGTAATTATTAGCTTGTTAATTGAACCAACTGAGGATCAATGAAGTATCTATGTTCCTGGTGGGGGCAAAGGTAACCTTCATATTAATGTCCACCTAACAGCAACACTTATCATTTCCTTCCCTTACAAGTTAAGCATGCCACAAGCGCCCTTTCCTTTTACTTTTTAATGAATTTGGGCACCCAATCAGGGCCAGTTCACTCTCTTTGCTCAAGTACATCATTACCCGCACCACCACTCTTAACACATAAATGTTATCATCCCTTTCGATTCTCCTCGATCATCCCTTCTTTAATCTCTATTTTCTGTTCTTCTACAACTATGCTTCTTCACATCCTCTTCACCATTTTCCTTTCCCATGTCCACACCGCATTTTCAGCTCACTGCACCACCATGACAGCCACCAAAACCTTTGAAAAATGCATGACACTGCCTACACAACAAGCGTCAATGGCGTGGACCTTTCACCCCAACAATGCCACTCTTGACCTCGTGTTCTTTGGCACTTTTATCTCACCTTCCGGTTGGGTTGGCTGGGGTGTTAATCCATCCTCGGCTCAAATGACAGGCACTCGTGCCTTAATTGCCTTTCCAGATCCGAATTCAGGCCAATTAGTTCTTTTACCTTTCATTTTAGACTCAACCGTCAAGCTCCAAAAACAGCCACTCCTCTCTCGCCCTCTTGACCTCCACCTTCTCTCATCCTCCGCCACTCTCTACGGTGGAAAAATGGCCACCATACACAATGGTGCGGCCATCCAAATTTACGCCACATTGAAACTCGATCCTAATAGAACCAACATCCACTTCGTGTGGAACCGTGGTCTCTATGTCCAAGGTTATTCACCTACCATCCATCCCACAACTTCCAATGATCTATCTTCCATTGCCACCATCAACGTCTTGTCTGGTTTCGCAGCAGCTCACAAAGATCATACTAGAACATTGAAGATGGCACATGGAGTCATAAATGCCATTTCATGGGGTGTTTTGCTACCTACCGGAGCTATCACTGCACGATATTTGCGACACATACAAGCATTAGGGCCGGCATGGTTTTACTTTCATGCAGGGATACAGTTGTCTGCGTTTTTTCTTGGAACTGTGGGGTTCGCTATAGGTATTAGGCTTGGTGAGCTATCACCTGGACTTGTTTATAGCCTCCACAGGAAGCTGGGTTTTGGAGCATTCTGCTTGGGGGCTTTGCAAACACTGGCATTGTTGTTTAGACCAAAGACAACAAACAAGTACAGGAAGTATTGGAAGTCTTACCACCATTTCGTAGGTTACGCATGTGTTGTCTTGGGAGTTGTGAATGTTTTTCAAGGATTTGAAGTAATGGGAGAGGGCAAGTCCTACGCCAAGTTGGCGTATTGCTTGTCGCTATCATCACTGGTAGGGGGATGTATAGCGTTAGAGGTGAATTCATGGGTGATTTTCTGCAGAAAATCTAAGGAAGAGAAGCTGAGGAGAGAAGGATTGATTGGTGGATCTGATAAAGGAAGTGGAACACACGGTTGAGGTAGAAGACATGGAAGGGGATGGATTCGGTAATACAAGATTACCGGTTTTTGGTTTGTTAATTAATTAAGAACAAGTCTAGATGATCCTTTTTGTGTTATTTAAATCATTGCTGTAGGAAAAAAACTTCTGGCAGTTTTTACGTATGAATTACACCGGCTATGAATCACTTTTGCCTAATTCTTGTGCATACGAAAGTACCTAAATTTATTAGCAGTTCATTCAACTTAATCTTTTCAATCTTCTCGTATTTAAAGTGTTTATCGCAATAGCTTAAGCAAACTAATGTATTTAACCTAATCAACACAAATGGAGAGTAGAGAAAAAAAAAAAAGAAATCCAAAACTTATAGTAAAAATGCTAACTTTTATATATTTTCGTTGTAAGCTTGTGGGAAATAAATTTAAAAATATCTTCACAAATTTAATCAAATATAAAGAGAAAAATAAAAATATATTTTTAAATTTTTGTAATTATAAGAAGGAGAAAGAGAAGATACTTATGTTATTTAAGATTTGGTTTACACTTTACTTACATTATA
This sequence comes from Erythroxylum citrifolium, assembly GCA_026284465.1. Classification (NCBI taxonomy): domain Eukaryota; kingdom Viridiplantae; phylum Streptophyta; class Magnoliopsida; order Malpighiales; family Erythroxylaceae; genus Erythroxylum; species Erythroxylum citrifolium. The sequence continues at coordinate 17,404,510 of JANKOE010000009.1, read as the reverse complement.
ATTAGTGACTTGGGCTACATTACTTTAGAATTTTTATAACCTTGCTTTTGCAATTTCCCTCGCGTTGATTAACCTAAAATATATCTTTTGTCACTAAAATCTCATCATACCTTACTCGCGTTGATTAACCTAAAATATATCTTTTGTCACTAAAATCTCATCATACCTTACTGGAATTTCGTTTCCTCGCTTTGTTGCCTAGTTTGTCTTTATGTTTTTTTTTCCTTTGTAATAAAAAAAAGATCTTTTAACTTTTTCCTTTAGTTTATTTTATAGTTGTGGGAATGTGATGTATTAGCAAACTTGTGGTTAAATTCCTATCTTGTATTGATATGAGTGTTCCATTGATGATCACCCTAAACACGAGTGAATTGAGTGAATCTTTCATACGAGGGAATTAGATCTTATGGCACTTGATTAAGAGAGGTTACCAAAATGTCATTTGGTGTTTGCTTGTGAAAATCTACATATGATTATTTGATTTTAATTGTATTTTTGTTTGATTCTTAAAGGCATGACATTTGAAGTGTGAATATATAAGTTGAGATAGAGGAGAGGTGATAAATTTAAATTATTATTTGCTAATGCTTAATAATTTTTGCTTGTTTATTTGAGTATTTTTATTATTTCTGGCACTTAGTTATTAATATTTTGTTTTAGGATCTAATTTATTCGTTCGGAGCCCAAGGAATGAATTTGGATAAGTTTAAAGCAATCTGGAGTTGTTTTGATTGAGTTAGGGAGTTCACGACATTATATATGACCTTGTTGGAGATTTTAGATGCTTATTGAGTGTTTTTTGCAGAGCATGCCTGTGTTGGCTGGGAATAAGCTTATGTTGAGTAGCGAGAATGATATGTTAAGAGTACACGACGTGTCTGTAAATATGTTAGCTCCAAAAAGTGTCGCACATCTATTTGAAGGAAAGAGCCATTAATGTCCCCGTATTAATGCCCATGTTTTTTTTTTCTAGAATCTGAATTTTATATTTTAAAAGCTAAGATTGAGTAGAAAAAGTGAGAAAGAGGCTTAGGAAATAAATGAAAACTTTAGAACGGCTAGAAGCAAGAAAAAAAAAAAACTGAGGAAACCCCTTTAAAATGGACTTTCATCAATCTAGATTGAAGACCGATGATGTTTATAGGGATTTCATCATGTTATCCTTTATTTCCAATTTTCTCTTTAGTTTTTTTTATTTCAATAGATATATATGATTATAAACTAAATTCCTCTTGGTATTAGGATTATATGAACCTTGGAATTGACGTTGTAGTGATTTTATTTTATTTTAATTCATTCTTTAGTTTAATTGATATTATATTATATGTTCTTAATTATTCTTGAATTAATATATCAGTACGTTGATTCATATATGATTTCATGCAATTAAAATTAAGAAATCCTTTGAATGAATAGATCTAGTATACATGAAAGGAGTTAAATACAAAACAAGAGATAGGTCGAAATAAATCTTCTATATTAGGGTTAAACCTAATGGTATCGATCCATGTGATTCTAAGTGTTTTAATTAGATAGAGGTTTGAATTAATAGACATAGAATTAGGTGTTAATAGTATTGAGAAAGACATTATCATCATTGAGGAATTTCCATAGTCCAACAAACTTCAGTTTAAATTGATTAATGAAATCATGAGTGCATGAGAAGTCCTGGGGAGATTCGAATTCTAGGTACTATTATTTATTAGTTGACTTTTCATTCTTTTTCTGTTCTAGTTTACTTGATTGTGTTGACTTATCCTTAGTTTATTTTATTATTTTAAATCTAATTAATCAACATCATTTTAATTATCAGTTAGATAATAAGATAAGAGTTATTACCAACAGTCATAGTCTCTATGGGATTGACACTTGGTACTAAGAGTTCTATACTTTACAATGAGAATGTCAAGCGGACGGGGTCGGGTACTAGTAGTGACAATGGCAAAGCAATGGGGTGGGGTGGGGTGGGGTTGGACACTAGTTGTGCTAGTGGAATGACCCAACTAGACATTGCTCAGGATGAGTGCCTAGGTCAAGAAGGGTGTAATCAAGGTGCAAGTTTAACGAGTACATTTTTGGAGTCACTTTCTTGGGATAAGATATTAGAAATACTTAATTCCTATTAATTTAGCTATTATTTTTCTATTGCATTTCTTTTTATGTTTATTTATTTATTCTTGTAACTCTCTATCTTGATCTTATATTATGGCTTATTTGTAAGATTTGAGTATGAAGTGAATCACACGTTAGTACAATGATAATCAACACACAAGAAGGGGGGTTGAATTGTGTTATCTTTTTCGTTAA
>JANKOE010000009.1:17323877-17334553 GCA_026284465.1 Erythroxylum citrifolium | reverse complement strand
TGAAATCCATGTTATGTGGGTAAGGTAGTCCACCAGCTTAGTCACGTCGACGTTGACCAGTAAAGCCTTCGCCCGGCATACCCGCCCCCATTCCCGTCGGAGATTCCCCTCCCACCCCCATACTCGTACCCGTTGGGGGTTTGACCCCCATCGGGTATCCGTTTACCCGTTTTTATTATATAATATAATTATATATAATTATTATATTATATAATTATATAATTATATAATTATTATATAATTATTATTATACGGGTAAACGGATATGGGGGGTGGTATCCCCATACCCGCCCCGATATCCGACGGGTATTTTCATATACCTTCCATACCCGCCTCACGGGTAAAAATTTGCTCCCCATATCTGCCCCCGTTCGGGTAATTTTATTAGGTACCTATCAGATTCGGGTACAATTGTCATCCCTAATACCTCCAAACTTTAACAACACGAATGTCGTGCAGGAGAACAGAAAGAAAGAATATCAAAATGGACGAAACAATCTTATATATATTTATATATATCTTATATATCACAATTGACTTATTTATCCTCACTAATATATATATATATATATATATATATATATATATATATATCTTATATATCACAATTGACTTATTTATCCGCACTAATTTCAATATTCTTTATATCTTTTATTTTATGTGACATTCACGAACTAAAGATGACCTCCACCTGCAACTCGGAGACGATCAAATTGCAAGCGAAAAACAACAGATGATGCTCAAAATCAGATCGTATAATAACACACATTAATGTTTATTAAAGTGAAAAATGGTTGGAATGGAATTGGAAAAGGCCTACCAAATAAAATACGTATAGTCTTCTCTTCACAGCTCCATTTTGGCCTTTTACTCAAAAAGTAGCCATAAATTTCAAACAAATAAATGCTTAAAAAAGAAAATGAAAATAAACTCCTTCCATTTTCAGCCCCTCCCTATAAATTCTTCACACCAGACTCCTTCTCAAAGCCACAGGCAGCCCTTTTTTATTTCTCTCAATACAATATTTATTTGTAAATTGCAATCTGTTTGGTAATAGAGTATAGAATTAGCTTATTGTAAACACAGCAATCGTAACTCAATTTGAAGGGGAAGGGGGCATATTGTGTAGGAGGATGAGCATGCCCTCTATTTTTGTTCATATTGTGCCTCCTCTCAGATCTTAATTGTTTGTTTTTCTTGACGAGATTTGGCATCTGGGTTTTTCTTTAATCGGTGCGTTTATGGTATTTTGGATTTGGATCTTTGATTCACTTTTCAAGTCTGGACATTTATCAGATTTTATTACTGAATCTGTTTCTGGGTTTTTCCTTCCTGTTGTTTTTTTTCCCCTTTTGTTGACATTTTAATACCCAGGTTTGGTGGTGTTAAGGTTGCTTGGTTGATTGATAGTTTAAGGATCTTTTCCTTTTTTAATCTGACAGAATATAGGAGTTAAAAGTGTTCAAATAAGGTATTGTAGTGGTTTTTTGCCTGTGTTCGTTCAATTATAATGCAATTAACTTCCATTCAACGCCTGCATTTCGTTATACTAATGTTGATGATGTTCAAATTATGTGTTGCGTTATGAATTGCATCCTGTTTAAAACTTAAAATAATTGGCATGCATGTATGATTGCTTTTCTGAATTAGATGAATTATTGCCCAATTTGTGATTGTTATTTCTGGGATTTGCTACTGAGTTAGCTTAGTTTTGCTTTGTAGAGAGGAAAGAAAAATGCAATCTGATAATGGCAAGCTATTCATTGGTGGAATTTCTTGGGACACCAATGAAGATCGACTCAAGGATTACTTTGGGTCTTTTGGAGAGCTAGTGGAGGTTGTCATCATGAAGGATCGAACCACAGGGCGTGCCCGTGGATTTGGTTTTGTTGTTTTTGCTGATCCAAATGTCGCAGACAGAGTCATAAAGGAAAAGCATAACATTGATGGCAGGATGGTGAGTGTCTGCTCAAGTCTAATTAAAAGCTCTAGATTGATATGTAATTTATGACCATTGGTTCGATTATTATTTTCCCATGAAGGCATGAATCCAATATCTAACTGCAGCAGTTTTATAGTTCTGAGTTACATTCAATTCGTTTTCAAATTGAGCCATACAATCAAGTGCAGCTAGATTGAGCTATTTTATTTTATTTTCTTTTCTTCTGTTGCATATGTTATAATTGAAAGTTCCATTGCTTAGTCTTTGATGTTTATTACGGTTAACTTTTCACCCTAAGGTGGAAGCGAAAAAGGCTGTTCCTAGGGATAATCACAACATTCTGACCAGAAACAATGGTAGTAGCACCCATGGTTCTCCAGGTCCAGTCCGCACAAGGAAGATTTTTGTAGGAGGTTTAGCATCTACAGTTACAGAGAGTGATTTTAAGAAGTATTTTGATCAGTTTGGAACAGTTACAGATGTTGTGGTAATGTATGATCACAACACTCAGAGGCCACGGGGATTTGGATTCATTACTTATGATTCTGAGGAGGCAGTGGACAAAGTATTGACAAAGACATTTCATGAACTAAATGGAAAAACGGTTGAGGTTAAGAAAGCAGTTCCCAAAGAGTTATCACCTGGACCTAGTCGTAGCCCACTGGGTGGATATAACTATGGTCTGAGTAGGTCAAATAGCTTCCTTAATGGCTTCACTCAGGGATACACTCCTAGTACGATCGGAGGCTATGGACTTAGGATGGATGGTAGATTTAGTCCAGTGGCTGGTGGCCGAGGTGGGTTTCCACCATTTGGTTCTGGTTATGGAATGGGTATAAATTTTGAGCCAGCATTAAGCCCTACTTACGGGGGGAGTGCAACTTTTACCAGCAATCTCAGCTATGGGCGAGGAGCGAGCCCTTACTATATTGGCAATACAAATAGGTTTGCTAGTCCTCCTGTAGGTTATGATGGAGGCAATGGAGGTAATACTTCCTTTTTCAGCTCAGTAAGTACGAACTTGTGGGGTGATGGGGGACTTAACTATAATACCAGTTCTGGAAGTTCTAACGCATATGCGGCAACTGGAGGTGGAAGTTTTGGAGGAAGCACTTTTGGCAGTAGTGGAGTTAACTGGGGTTCTTCGCCACTTTCTGGTCAAGGTGGAGGAAATAATGTCTCCACTAGCAGTCTGAATTTTGGCTATGGAGATGGTGAAAACAGTGTAGGTTTGGGCACAGGTGGCTATGGTAGAAGCGGTGGGAATGCTATGGCCCCAACATCATCATATGCTGCATCAAATGGTGCTTTTAGTGGAACGTTAACTAAAATTTATGCCGGAGGTTCTGATTTTGCAGACTCCACTTGGAGATCATCAAATTCTGATCGAGAAGGATCTGGCTCCTTTGGTTATGGACTTGGAAATGCCACTTCGAATGTTTCAGTTAAAAATTCTCCTGGTTTTGTTGGTGGTTATAGTGTTAATAAAAGACAGTCTAATAGAGGTAAGATCTCTTTGTCATTTGTATCCATTCAACTGTTGCCTCTGTTTATCTGTGCATTGTGATCTTGGGGATCTAATTATTGAAATTGAACCATTAGGACAGATGTTTATGCAATAGTTTTTGGATCTTGAAACCATAAAGGTCACAAGGATCACCTACACAAATGTTCTGATGTTCTGATCTTTAAATCATGATGAGATTAATTAAAAGTGGGTGTCTTTTTGTGTGAACCTATTTGATTTTAGCTTTTCTTAGCATAGTCTTTAATGCAATCCCTTCAATCATATTCCATTGAACCAACAATTTTTTGTTTATGTATAGCTCAAAAAAGGAATCTTGTTGAGGCATTTTATGCAATTGCTGAAGGATTCAATGGTTCTATTAACGGAAAGATAACCAAGGATATATTGGCAGAAACTCATAGAGCTTAGTTTGGTTTAGATTTAAATTAAAATATTGCTAACTTGGGTCACGTAAAGAGGATAAAAATTTGCTTAGGAGAGGACATCCTACATTTAGGAGGCCAAGGAGCTGTCCTTTTTTGATGCTCAAGCAAAAGCCAACTTCTAAATACATTCTTGTTTGTAATGTTTACTTGTTAGTGATTTACTAGTTCATGTCTTATCTCTTCTATTTTTGTGAAGCACTGTTTTAGATTCTCAAAATTGATTTACTTATGCCACAGAAAAATCAAGGATAATAGATTCTTGTACATATGAGGACAAAATGACTTAATATTTAAGGTGTTAGTTTTTAGGCAGTTGGTTGCATACTTTCTACGACCTTATAGTCACACCTTTTAATTTTTACTTGTTTGAGAGTCATGATCTTTTCTTACAGTAACCATTGCATTCTGTCACATGGTCTTTAGGTCTCCTTCATAAATGTTTCTTTCTTCAACTGGAATCGAACTGCTTATCATTGTTTGTATTTAATTATTGGGCCATCATGGTTGGTATTGAGCTGAAATTGCTAACTCTTATCCATAGGATTTTGTTCTTCTGTGAAAAGTTGTATCTTAACTAGTAAGGCTTGCATAGTAATTAAGATGCACTTGTGTTTCGTCTACTTCTTTTATCTATCTGGTTAAAAGCAAGATAATGGAAAAACTGATGGTTTTGGAATTGACAAATTTAATTTCTTGTGGTGAATGCGTAATTGCTTGGTGCTATTCTATTCTCAGAGACAGGAATGATTCTCTGATGATATGCTTGCTGACAACTCCAATATGAAGATCTTTTTAGTCACTTTGGTCCTCCTTTATGTCTGTTCCTTTAAGATAGACCATAGCTTTAGAAGTCATCATCTGTGCAGCAACATCACGTACCCTTTAAAACATGCAATCATAAAAACAAAGGACAACTCTAAGGTGCATCGTCTTTAAGTACTTCAACTGGGTTTTGACAGAAATACTCTGTTTTTTTTTTCTCCTTTAACTCCATTGTCTTGAGCTATAAGCATATAAGTGACTATATTTCTCTTTGACAGAGTTCTTGTCCTAAGAATGGATCTGAGTGCATAATGTGAGAACTAGGATTATAAAGTGGAAGGAACAGGGGATGAAATGCAATCTATACCAAATGTACTGGAGACCCAAATAGTAATGATCTGAAACCATGTTCTCGTTCCTAAATAGGCTTGCAATATGTTTCTAAATTGAGTTTGTTCCTAAAACTCAATTCACTTGATTCCTATCTTTGCTTATTAGAATTCTTTTCCTGAACAACATTCTGGATTGTACTTCTCTTCTTTAGGGTGCATTTGTTGGGAGATATAGTCAGTTGAAATGACCCGTATGTTAGTTTACTATATTTAGTATCTTTTGTGACATCAAGAAACACTAGGGATTAAATTTAATCAAACAACAAGGTTTACATGGCACTAGTGGGGGCTACATTAAAGTATTGAAAAGTTACAAAGTCTAAAGTTCGTGAAGAGAATAGTTCTTATACCTACGTCACTCTTTCTCTCTCCCCCTCTTTCCTTGTGTCACTTTTGATATTTTCTTTAACAACGAAACTTTATTTGTTTCATATGTAATCTTACACATGAAAACATGCTTAATGTTTATCCATGTAAATATCATTCTTGTAACATGAAAATTTATTTGTTAGCCCTTTATAAACACTCTTTAGGATGTAGTTAGAAAATTTTGAGAAATATGTGATCATGATTCCAATTTTATGGTTACAATAATTATAGTTGGTTTTCAGCAAACTAGTTTGAATGGCCTAAGGATTTGGATGCTGGGTGTGAATGCATACTAATTATGTAGCTGTATTTTCTTGTGTTGGTCAACACATATGTCTACAAAATTTGAACACCTTGCTTATTTGTTTACAACTGATTATCATTGACTGATATTTTTTTTTCTTCATTGATTTTTAATAATGCTTCCATCCCCATTCTTGATTTATATTGGTCCAGGAATTGCTGCCTAGGAGTTTATTTTGGTTTTCAAGATATTGTAGCAAAGATAATTTGGAGAAGCAGGTGAACTGTGAATTTCTGCACTTCCCCTCTATAATATTTTCGGTCAAAGAAAATTGGTCATAGCTAACTGGAGTGCCTGTTTTGAAGAACTAAAGTTAGAAGTATAAGGGATTTTGTGCTAAGGTTTGAGTTCTGAATTACCCCTCTTGGTTTTTGTTTTATTTTGAGTGAGATGTAAAAGCAGCTTGCGGGATATAGTAAAAAATGTATTATGCATCTCTGTTGAGGCAGTGATACAAAAAGATCATAGACTACTCTTTTTTCGTTCTTTCCTCTTAGATTTTAATGTTCTGTAATATCTGGCAGTATTTGTTGATTCTTGTCAGGTATACTCTGAATTGTCCCATTGTTGGGTTTCCTTCTAAAAGGATTGTACTTGGGGTTCTTGTTGATTTTATTAGTGTGAAACATTATAGGGGTACCCATCTAAGGTTCCCATGAATAAGTCATCAGATTATTATTCTTTTTATGAGAATATTGATTAAAACTTGTCACTCTGTAGAATAGACCATATGGGAATATTTATTATCATTTCTTGATTTCAATAGTTTGGCAAGAACTAAGAACCTGAATGCTTTGGACAGCTCATCGTACAACTAGTTTAGATAAAACTAGTGTAGTTGGTCAGTTTCTGTTAAACAAGTGCACATTGTACTTGTGTGTATAGTTTTCAATTTTAGTTCTTTTGTTAGGCTCTCTGTATAGTGATCATGTAAAATAGTCTAGTCTCTTTTGAAAAGTAATGTAACTAAGTTTTAAGTAATAAACTGATTTCTTGCTTCTATCTTTACTTGTTGATTCTCTTACTTTTCTTTGCATTCTAAAATTGCAAATAAATCAAAATGAGTAAACCTTAAATTTGCAAGGAAGATGGATTAGTATTATAGGAATTAAAGAAATATAGGGCTTATTCAGTATAATTCCTTTGTTGAAGAAGTCTAAAATAACATTAATAAGTCCATTTTCAATGATGTGTTGAAAACATTTTGAAAGAAGTGTTTATTAAGACTATTAGGCCTAGGAGCTTTGATATGCTTTTGACTTGTTTTGTTAAATGTATTAACAAATCCTCTTTTAAGGTTGGTGGTTGTTAAATTGATAGACAGGCAGGCAATAGGAATGAAGTTAACCAAAGAAACATCATTGCAATCCCAACGTTCAGGATCTTAAAGAACATATGTGTTGTAGATGACTTAGAGATTAGTCGTTTCCTTGGGGCTTTCACTAAAGCCATTAAGTGTAAAGTTTTTGTATTTAGCTATTTTATGCCAATGTGAAATAGGAATTTTATGATTAGTATATACATCGATGAAATAAAAAAAATTTAAGTTCTTTTAGTTTTCATATAATGAATTTGAACTTTTTAATAGAAAAAACAATAAGGATATTTGGTATTTTCATATTTTCAAGAGGAGTTTGAATTTGCTATTTTCTTTTTTTTCTTAGTGTTGGTTTTTCGTTAGTCCACCACTAATTTTAACTAATTTCTAACAAAATAAATTTTACTGTTGGTTTTTCACTAGTCCACCACTAATTTTTACTAATTTCTCACCCCTTTGTTTTCAATTCACCTAAATCTATGTAAATTTTAATTTTGAAAAATATTATTGATTCCAGATTTTTGTAATGATTTGAGTTAAACATAATGATTTTTGTGGTTTATACTCATCTCTACCGCTGTAGATTCAGCATTTTCCTGTCTTATTTCCGTTAAATGTTCTTCTGACGAATGTGTTTGGTGCTTGTCGGGCTTTTGATCACAACTCTTAATCTGCAATGACGAAAACCAAATCACAAGAAGGATGTTCATACCAAAACAGAAAATCATCCAAACATCTATCATAACTTGATAGTAGATCTATATTACTAGTAACTATTGAAATTTGATTAGAAGATAATGGATGAGATAGTTGAAGATGAAAGACATTTATGGATCGATCTATTAAGTCATACCTGAATCCATGATAGTGTTTGTAAGGATTGATTCCCTCTCTACCTTATCTTCTTTGATTAGTTTCCTCAATGATTTAGAAACCTCTCTTAATATATGTTTTCTAAAACATATGAACAACCAACCAACATGTCTGTTGTTGTATTTTATTTTTAAAGGAGAGAGGGAAAGGGTGTTGGAACTATTTGAGATTAAGTCCTTAATACCCAATAACCATTATCTTAGGCTCTTTTCATTGGACTCAAATCCATAAGTGACATGGGCCACTAAATAATCTAACAATCTCCCACTTGGCCCATATTACGACTTGGTGATTCAACAATAAAACTTTAAGTGCACATAATATATAGAATCAATTAAGTCATCCTTAATTGAATTAAGATGATGAGATCATGGCGGTCACAAATTATACAACATGATTCCTTCCATGTATCACATAATCAACTCAACTCATAAAACTTTAAGTGGGTAATTCTATAATTGTTATCTCATAGAAATAATTATTGTATACAACATAATATGGATAACAAGTGAGCAAAAATATGACTGTAATTGAGTTAACAAATGTCATAACAATTTGAGTAAAACAATTATATGTATATATACATGTCGAACGCTATGCTAACAAGGACTTATCTATGACGCCCATTCGTTCAACATGGCCAATAAATGTTTTGGGCGATAAACCTTTAGTTAATGGATCCGCTATCATTAGATCGGTACCAATATGCTCAATTGACACTTTATGTTTTTGCACTTCTTTCACAGACAAGTATTTCAAATCCATGTGTTTTGTACCTTTTGAATACTTGTAATTCTTAAAGAAAAAAACGGCAGCGAAATTATCACAATAAATTCTTAACGATTTATTAATACTGTCAGCAATGCCAAGACCTAAGATAAAATTCCGCAACCACAATCCACGAACCGTGGCCTCAAAGCACACCACAAATTCAGCCTCCATAGTGGAAGTAGCAATGACGGACTACCTTCCACTTTTCCAAGAAAGTGATCCTCCAGCTAATAGGAACATATAACCGAATGTAGATTTCCGTGATTCTACATAACCGGCATAGTCTGAATCTGAGTAACCTATCACTTCGAGATGGGTTGATTTTCTATATGTGAGCATATAGTCCTTTGTGCCTTGTAAATATCTAAGAACTTTCTTTGCAGCTTTATAGTGACCCATTCCAGGATTGCTTTGATATCGGCCTAGCATTCCGACAGCATAGCTGATATCTGGCCGAGTGTATGTTTGAGCATACATTAAGCTCCCAACTACTGATGCATAAGGAATTGACTCCATTTCCTTACATTCCAAATCGTTTCGTGGACATTGTATTTGACTAAATTTGTCCCCTTTCTGAATTGGAACTATCCCTGCGGAGTATTTTTCCATTTGAAATCTTTCTAATGCTTTCTCGATATAACCTTTCTGAGACAATCCTAACAATCCTTGTGATCTATCACAAAATAATTCTATTCCTATCACATAGGATGCCTCACCCATATCTTTCATTTCGAAATTATTTGATAGAAAATTCTTTATATCATGTAACAAAACCGTATTATTAGCAGTAAGAAGGATATCATCAACATATAAGACTAATATAATGAACTTACTCCTACTAACCTTCATATAGATACACCGATCAACAATGTTCTCTACAAAACCGTAAGACGTAATGATATCATTAAACTTAAGATACCATTGTCAGGAAGCTTGCTTTAGTCCATATATTGACTTCTTTAATTTACACACTAATCGTTCTTTTCCTATGATTATGAAACCTTTCGGTTGATCCATATAAACTTCTTCTTCCAAGTCACCATTTAGAAAAGCAGTCTTTACATCCATTTATGAAGCTCTAAATCATAATGAGCCACCAAGGCCATAACAATTCTTAAAGAGCCCTTCTTTGAAACTAGAGAGAAGGTCTCTTTATAGTCAATACCATCCTTTTGAGTGTAAACTTTGGCAACAAGTTTGGCTTTATACCTTTCAATGTTGCCTTGTGAGTCACGTTTAGTTTTAAAAACCCATTTATAACCCACTTGCTTTGCACCTTCTAGTAACTTAACTAATTCCCAAACATTGTTGTCATCCATTGATTTCAACTCTTCTTTCATAACATTGAACCATTTTTCAAAATTGCTTCATTTTATGGCTTGTTTGAACGAGTCTGGATCCTGATCAATGCTAAAGTCCATTCATGTTCAAGTGAGTAAACTTCATAGTCACTCAAAATAACTGGTCTTCTGCCTTACGAACCTTCGTAATGCTACTTCTTATGACATCACTTGATCATTTGTAACTTGAACATCATTAACTAGTTCTTCATTAATATGTTCAATTTATGGAATTGGAACATTAATATGTTGTTTTGGTATGTTCCTTATCCGTGATGCAACAAGAGAAATAATAACCAGTGGGATCACATTTGATGTAGTAGATTCTACTCGACTTGGAGTAATTTCTACATGACTCTCGTGAATATCCATTTTTCGCGATTCTCCACTCCCACTGATTGGGCCATTCTCAACGAACTAAGCGTTACCAGACTCATCTATTCTCGTACTATGATTTGGACAATAAAATCTATACCTCTTCGACTTTTTGGGATAGCCAATGAAATAACCACTAACGGTTCTCGCATTGTTGGACCCCGAACCTTTTTCTTTGAAATTAGAATTTATTAGATGAAATAGATGTATTGTGCTTTAAGAGAATTTGATGAGAAAAGAATTGATGGGTTTTGATGACTTTGAGATTTGAGTAGAT
>JANKOE010000009.1:17312186-17323777 GCA_026284465.1 Erythroxylum citrifolium | reverse complement strand
CCCCCCCCCCCCCTTCTTGTGCATTTGTATATCTTATAATAAGTTTTGTATTAACGTATGATTCACTTCACTAACTTCTAAGGCAATCTAGTAACAGTCTAGTATTGTCAATTTTGGAATCAAGAATGGCTCAAAGGCCTGGTAAGCTGATGTCTGAGGGGTTTAGATAGATTGTTTCTGTTAGAATCTCATTTCATGTTAGATATTTTGTAAAAAACAGTAAACTCTCAAGTGTTTTTGTAATGTTCATATATGGATTATGAGATGTAATGGCAATGTAAATGATGTTGTGAAATGAAATGAGAAATGTTGAACTTATGATCACTTATGTTTTGTATGATACCATAATAGTGAAAATGATTGCTCTAACATGACATTATCATAGGATATGTTCTTGAATGTCCTCTGGATGTTCGGATATATGCTTTATGGTAGTGGTGTGTTACAGGTTATGTTGTGCATTTTTAGCAAATATGTAAGCTCTGATTTGGTTGACAATTCTATCTACGATCTGGTATTTCTCTTGTTTCATGTCAGCGAATCTTTTTCTATTTCTTTCTCTCCAAATGTTATATATGGTGATAATTAAGGCTACTTTATAAAGGATGGCATTAGTTATACCTTGCTTTGAGTTCCTGATAACCCAATTCAATACTTATTCCTAGTTGTAGCTACCATTATTATTTCGTAGCATATGTAATATTTTGCTCCAAATAGCCTTGGAGTATTTGCACAAAAAGAAAAGATGATCTTTATCCTCTACAACCAAGTTGCATAATAGACATGTTTCATCCTAACTGTCATACCATTGGCTTTTTATTTTGAGCCTAGTCTTTATCACAAGTCAAGTGTTAAAGGATGCCTTGGGGCAGAGAGTATTCCTCCATAAGAGATTAAACCAAAGGACCACCGTATGGTAATTAGTAAACAATTTGTGACATGAGTGGTTAGAGTACTTAACATTCAAATCTAATGCCCAAGAAATTGCATCCTCACTCTCTACACAGTTAATGGAGGTAAGTGGTCAATAAGCGATTGGAATCCATTGAAATTCCCTTGCCATTCTCTGTTCACAATCAAGGATGAAACTTTGAGGTTCAGAGGCATTCTATGCTTCAGCTGCTGGAATTCAGCTGATTGCACAATAGGACTTATATCAAGCCAATTAGCAAACCAAATCCATGTCTTTTCACCATTTCCAATTTTATTTTTAATGCAAGGATAGATGGTATCCCTTAGTTTCATTAATCTAAGAGCCCTCCTTTGTATAATCCTCTTGCCAAAAGTTAGCATGCTTCAGGTAAAATTCATGGATCCATTTAACCCATAAAGCTTTCTAGTCAGTAAATAACCTCCATAACCTCTTACACATTAAAACATTTTGCATAATAGTAATGGGGATGATCCCAAGACCTCCATGCGTATTTGGGATAGTATCTTCACTCCATTTAATCCTAGCATTCTTGGAATTATCAAGCTTGCCTGACCATAAGAAAGCCTTCATTATTTTATCCATCTCTTTTATGGCTTTTCTAGGTAAAACAATATGAGCAGTCCAATGAAGATGCAAACTGACGAGAACAAAAATGATGAGAGTGAGCCTAACAATATAAGAAAGAAATCTATTTTTCCATGTCATCACCTTAGATTTCTTTCTTTCAATGATAGGTGAATAGTCAAAAAATTTTGGCTTAGAGTATGTGATAGGAACTCCAAGATAATAGAAGGGGGTAGGGAGTATGTTCAGACCAGTAATTCTCGTACTTGCATCCAGATTCCTCACATCTGCTGAGGGATAGAGGCTACTCTTAGCAAGATTATGCTTCAAGCCTGACAATTTAGCAAATGATTCTAGCACTTGCATCAATATGTTGACAGAATGAGGTTTGGCTCCACACAACAAAATCAAATCATTAGTATATATAAGGTGTGTAAGATTAATTTCCCTAAATTTATAATGAAACCTAAATCCTCCGTTGCAAAGTATAAGTTTACCTTAAAGCCCTGAAAAAACCCTCCATAGCAAGAGTGAACAAGTATAGGGATAAGGGATCCTCTTGTCTAATCCCTTTAGTTGTTTTAAAAGGCTTGGAAGGGATACCATTTACTGGTACGCTAAATGTCAGAGTTTAAATACAAGTAATAATCCATTCGATTATTATGAACTCTTATTAGGATATTTATTAAATATTCAATGATAATTGAGTTTTTATAAGAATAAAGATTATCCATATTTTAATATCATATTATATTATACTAAAACTTAATTATCATTGAATATTTAATGAATATCTAACCACATTTGACACGTTATAACATGTTATATTAAGGAAGAAAAGTTGGAGTATAATATTAGTTCAAGGAAATATAAATATAACACATGTTGCTTAGAAATACAAGCACTCTTTTATGATATTTTGCGTCTTAAGAACACTAAAGATATAATTTATACCTCAACATTTTATAAAAGGTCTAAATAAGCTCTTATCCTTATCTTTGGTATTATTTTGTAACCTAAGTTACTAAAATAGTATTCATTATACCCTGAATAGAATGCGTAAGTGAATTAGATATAATAATAGAGGATTATTTCATTCTTTTGTCAAATATTAAGATAAAAATTACATTTTTAGTCAATGTTTAAAGAAATCATTTTTAAGATCACACTAGAATTTTTCAAATTGCATAGTTATAACATCACATAAGCTAAATTAATTAATTATATAACAGAAACTATTAAAAACTTAATTACTTTAATATTTAGAGTACTAGTAGTGTCATTTTAAAAACATTAAGGTGTAACATCAAATAAGAACTAACTTAAAAAAATTTTAGAAAAATTAATACTTTTTAACATATTTATAAGGGTTATAAAGAACCTAATAAATTTGATTTAATACTTACGATCACAAAAGTAGACATGCAACTTAGTTACATACACTTTTTATATTCGAAAAGAGACTAGTTAATAACTTTTAAATAACCTAGTCATTTGCATTTATTAGGGGGAACTTAAAAGAATCTAGATAATTGTAATTGAAAATTAATTAATAAAATATAATCTTTAAATATTAACAAAATTTAGTGTTTACTCAAAAGTATTAACTTTAATTTTGAATTTTATGTTTATGTTCATGTGATTTTAGTTTAAGTTGAATCTTTACTTTATTATGTTAATTGTTAAATTCAAAAGTAAAAAAAGGGATTTAATTCAATTTTTATTTCATTATTCTTCTTAGTGTGAAGAAAATTAATTAAATAATTTTTATGATAAAAACATAATATAAGTTAGATATTATATTCATAAAAAAGAAATATAATATAAATTAGTTTTGGTGAGTTGATGATGTCTTAACAAAATTATAATTAAGAATAATATTTTTCTATAATTAAAAATATATTTATAATTACATGATAATTTTAATTGCATAATATCTGTTTTGAAAGATTTATTTTTGGCATCAATGGTTAAATTTTATTAAAAAATATGAAAATAAAATATTAATTTTTAACAGAAATTGAAGTGCAATTAAATATTAATTTTTATTTTTAATTTCCTAATTTTCTTCTGTTTTTTGCTGTGGAGGTTTTGAAATGTGAGGGGAAGAGATACCTTCTTGATAAACCTCTTTTATCTTGAAATATGATAAGCACCTCAGATGAGACAACCCAATCAGATAAGGAATTGAAAGCATTCTGAACCCCCATAGCTGGTCTTCGTCGGAGACAACTGGAGGACCCTTTGATAGCATAGCGTTGATGGCCACGAGGAAGAGACAGAGTTGATCCTTCGACTTTGTCCGCAAATAGACTGGGAACCAAACCTGCAAGTTAGTGAAAACCAACAATAAAATAATTATCTCACCTCACCTCAGTGAATAGGCTAATATGCTCCCTAATGTAAGAGATTACCTCGAGATATACTTGCTCCACATCTATGGCTTCATTCTTGAAGGTTCTAGTATTACCTTCAGTCCATATTAAGTACACAGTCGTGAATAGAATGAGAGGGAAATAAGGTAATGTCGAAAGCCCGGTACTAGAAGCACTGCTATATCAAGAGAGGATTGTTGAAAGGTTAGACTGGTTAAGGATGGGCAAATGGATGCCTGGTTTTTTGTTGGTTTCTCTCTATGCTCAAATTGGACGCCAGGTACTCACCTTTTATTTCAAATTCCCCATGAATCAAAGGATGACTTTGGCAACTCCATTGCCTGTTAAGCTTCGTTGAAATTGTAGGCTTTCACCAAACTGTACTAAAACAAAAGTTATGCTTGATGAGATATCCTGAAATTTTCAAGTTTCAACTCGATTTTGTAGCCAAACCATAAGCAAGAACTTTGGCCAATCTCCGTTGCTTCAAGAGCTCTTATCTTTGGTTTGAATTTTGTTTTTAACCGTTATAAATGAAAATCGGTCGGTTAAACAATAAATTAGCCTATTTTTTTTTAATCGTAAAAAACCGTAAACACACGTTCTTCTTCTTCCTCGTGATCACCGACAGACACAAATGGTCTTCCTCCTTAAGCTTGAGTGATATTTCTCTAACTGGTCACTTTTGGATCTACTTCATGAAGTGAGTGGAGAACTAGTGATCTCTCTACTAGTCCCGTAAACAAACATCAATGGAGAATTCAGAGGATCATGAAACCAAACAAAGAAACAATGCACTAGAACAACTGGTTAGTATCCAGGAAATAATCTCAAAGAAATTACATACCTATCAATCATCAATGCAAGTTGGAATCTTTCCTAACATATTTGTAATTGCAAAACCCATACAGTATAGAGATAGAGAATAAAGAGAAATTGCAAAACTCAAAAAATCCAGAATCAGAGAATAAACAAAACAACAAAAGGGAGAAGAGAAACGAAAAAAAAAAAGGAAAAAGTTAAACTTTAAAAGAGTACATTTAAAGAAGGACACTTAAAAAGTTATTAATTAGTAATTTAACGTGGATGACAATGACCTACCTAGGCTCGGCTTGAGGCCTAATTGACCTAAGGTAGTGGCCCGAGCCCGAGCTCGAGCCCAAGCTTGACTAGGGCAGAGGCAGCTTGAGCCCAAGCGTAAGTTCAATTCGATTGGACCTGTCCATTTTTTTAAAATTAAAGGTGCAAAATGAAGTCATTTTGCTTAAAATGGTCGAGTCTCAAACTAAGCTAAGCCTAGATCAAGGCCTCAGGTCCAATTGATGCTAAGCCATGCCTGGACTCCACCTAAGACTCGATCGGGCCCAAAAACTAGACTCGAGGCCTCAAGTCCAATTTAAGAGTGTTTTGATGCACCTACAATTTAGTATAGATAAAAATTTTGTTTAAGATAATTTAAGAGTGTGTTATGGGGGATATTTATATTTTAAAGAAGCATATTTAATAAATTAAAAAATTATTAATTAGTAATTTAGTATGTTATTTTAGGGTTTATGTTATATTCATATTTAGTTTGAATTATTAGATTAGATATATTATTAATTTATTATATAATAATAGATACTGGTATAGTTTTATTTCCATAACATATTTTATTTTTATTTATTTATTATATATCAATTTTATAAAAGTATAAATTGAAAGGATGGATACGTCCGATGAAGGTTACAAAACATGAATCTAGCGGCGTTTTCTTTCCGTTTAAAGTGCCTGCGCAACAATCAGGCAGCTACGAATAGCAGACATCTGGTACAATACAACTTACCGTACAGAAGTGGAACTCTTGCGGTACAAGAAAGCTTATGGGGAAAGTTTTACAATAATCAAGTACAACTTCAAATTTCCCTCGCAAGTCAAATGTCCTAAAACTCCAAATCCCTTTCCCTCCATTTCCCAAACAATACTTTCAAATCTTCGAACCCAACAGACGCTCGACTCTATTTATGTAAAACGTGAAATTAGTCTCTTCCTCAATTTCATTCCATCCTTTCCAATCTCTCACAACCCTAGCTTTTGCTCTCCCCCCTAACCTCCGATGGCTGCTATTAAGTCTTCCATTTCATTCCCTCCTATTGATCTGTCAGGACCGTTCCAGCGTGCTTCCGGCGAGGTCCATGTAATTGTTGGTCCCATGTTCGCTGGGAAAACCACTGCTCTCCTCCGTCGGGTCAATGCTGAAGGCATCAAGGGAAGGTCTGTTTTTAGTATGGTGAAATTATTGATCATATTTTTTCTTGTTTTAAATTTGTGATCCAGTAATTCGAGACTAGTGGGGTTGTTTTGTTTTTGTTTTTGCTTGATAAACTTGTTTCTGATAAGATGTGAAACTGATGTGCAGAAATGTGGCAATGGTGAAATCCAGCAAGGATACAAGATACGCAGTAGATCATGTGGTGACACATGATGGTTCGAAGTTTCCCTGTTGGGCTTTGCCTAATCTCGCCTCCTTAAGACAAAAGCTTGGAGATGATGCTTATCGAAAGGTATACTTTTTAGTTTCTACTAATTTGACGGGTGTTGTCTTCTCATTGCCTATATTGGCAGGTTGAGGTGATTGGTATTGATGAAGCCCAATTCTTTGACGATCTTTATGAGTTTTGCTGCAAGGCTGCTGATCATGATGGGAAAACTGTAATTATAGCAGGTCTCGACGGAGATTACTTGAGGTGCTGGTCATTTAGCTTTCCAAATGTTGTTTTTTTTTCGCTATTTTTGTCACCCTGACTCTCTGATGTAATTGACAGGAAGAGCTTTGGGTCGGTGCTTGACATAATTCCTCTGGCAGACACTGTGACCAAGTTGACGGCCAGATGCGAACTCTGCGGCAAGAAAGCCTTTTTTACGTTGAGGAAAATAGTAGAGACTCAGATACATTTGATTGGTGGGGCTGATATTTACATGCCCGTCTGTCGTCAACACTATGTCAACGGGCAATTAGTTATGGAAGCTACCAAGAATGCCCTGGAATCACGCAAACATTTTGAGGTACCTGCAGCCATGCATTGACTCTTAACATCGTCATCAGACATACCGAAGGATGGATGGATGGATGAGCTCTAGTTTCATCCTATATGTACATCCTGTGAAAATTGTAATTAACTTTTATCTGAACAAGACTTGGGTTTCGAACTGTTTTGTTACTCAATTCTGAGCTTTTACCCCATCGTGTTCTCGCTGCAAGAGCACCGGTAATCTTTACCACTCTGGATAAGCATTTAGAATGTGCCCGGCAAAAATTCTGATATTTAATGTTATGAATAACTTGGTATTGGATTTAGTTTTGGTGTTAATATTGGGTATTGTTTTGAATATTTTTTAAATTTATAAAATTGTAAAAAAAATCCTTCAAATTCATATTTTATGTAAAAGAAAGGAATAACATATTAATTAAAAAAGAAAATTGCTTAAAGCTGAAGAAAGATAATGAGAAGTGACCAAGATGAAGTTTCAATATTTAGTAGGTAAAACACATGCTCCAGAGTGACAATGATGGGAATTCAAAAGCATTTCAAATGATGTTATAGAACAAATATAAATACCTATAACATTGTGAACCAAAATATAACTACCACATTGCCTAAATTTTCAATCAAAGCATAACTAATACCAATGTCTTAGTTCTCAAACTAATTACAACTAATACATGTAACCATAACTTGGTTGTCCAAATTCTCAGTCAAATCATAACAAATATAATGTCTAAATTCATCAACAAATGATTTAATGTGCATTTGATTCACCATCAACAACTTGATATTTTCTTGGAACAAATCTTTTAACCCTCAATTTGATCCTCCTCCTGGTTTGAGTTATATTGCCAGTTGTATTTTGTGAAGCTTGTGTTGTAATTGCATTATTGTTTGGAAGTTTGGAAACTTTGATATTGACTTCTACCTATCTATGAAGCATAAAAACAAAAGACATAATATCAGAGCATATAATATAATTACATATAAGTAGTGTAAAGATTTATTTAAGTGAGAAACATTAAATTAAATGTTCCCATTAACTTTCCTAAATGTTACTCCTTATCTAGCTTCCTGTACAAACATAAGCAATTATGTTTTTAGATAATTTGGAGAGAATTACTTGAAATTAAATATGAATATTCATTAACCACCCACTTCTCCCTTCTTAAGATTAAAGATGTAGTATTTGGGTCTATAAATACTTATTGTGTGGGTCTTTGAACTGGACAGCTACTAATATTGGATGAAGAGATTTCTTTTTTTAATGGCCTTTGTCTTTTTCATTGTAGCGTACATGTATGTACACTTTATGATGAACAAAATGACATTTAATCAGCTAGAAACCAAAAAATTAACAATCACCTTAACAATTTTAGGTTACCTCTAAGGTTGATCCTTATTTTTGTACTCTTTTATGTTGTGATCAACTTCATAATAATGATGACATCTAATAGCTACTCCAACCTTGCTTAATTTGTTTGGATTTTCTTTAGTCTTATCCCTTTTTAAATTCTTTTTGGGTCTTCCAATTATCTTCTTGATCAATTGAGGTAATATCGGCTGTATATTTTCAATATTTGTCCAAAATTTGGACTAATGATATATGCCATAACATATTCATAACTTTTCAAATGACATTCATACTTGTAGTATCAATTGACATAAGTATCGATATCCTCCCTCTAATATGATATACAAGCCATAACATGATTAGATCGAATTCCTATTAAATCTTAAAGTCTAAATTGACAAGTTTGTACTTTTAAATTAGCAATAAACTTATCATTAATAACAATTTCTTGTTGCAAGTTTGAAGAATAAAAGAAGAGATCAAAGTAAGCTTCATTAAAAAGAAGTACTTAGAGAGAGAAAAACCTCCTCTCTACCCGCCATTTGTTACACTTTATGAAGCTAGGTGGTGGATGTATGTTGAAAGAATAAACTAAATACAGAAGAGAACGCGTATTCAGTTTAGAATATAGGTATAGCTCAAGAAAACACTAGAAGAAAGGAAAGATACGCAGAATCCCGAGTGAGAGAGATAAAAAGAAATCAACATTTCATTCCGTTATAACATACTGACATAGCTGTTACAATTCAGCTTAAATACAATTGATATACGGTTCTGTAGTTCGGGCGTATGTTTACAACGATGGATCTTATTTAAATGTAGTGTATACTATTTAATTTTTAACTACTAGTGAAGTTTCCGATGTTCATTTCGTCATCGTCTTCTTCTTCATTTGCCTCTGCAACAATTCCCTTCCCCTTAACATCTCTGTCATCCAAATTGACTTCTTGAAAATGTTTTTGAAGATCAAAGAGATATTCCCACGTCGTGTTGGTGTCATCTCCGTTTGACCATTGAATTAGCCACTGAGTTATTGCGCGATTGTTTCTCTTAGTTATGCGTCTTCCCAATATCGCTATTGGTGTTCGTTTGATTGGAATGATAAACTCAGGTAATGCCGAAGATGTACTGCCTTGCTCCATGTTAGCTTTCTTCAACTGTGATACGTGAAACACAAGGTGAATCTACGATTCTGAAAGAAACTCTAGTTTATACACTACCTTACCAATGCGTTGTATTACCCTATATGGTCCATAATAAAGCGGCGACAATTTCTGGTTACTTCTTCTTAGTAGCAAATGCTGCTTATACAGTTGTAACTACAGTAACACCAAGTCGCCAACTTGAAACTCCCTTTCGGGTCGTTTAGAATCTGCATATTGCTTCATCCTATTTTGAGCTCTCTGCAAGTGGAATTTTGTCACCTTAGTCCTTATTTCTCTATTTTGCAGAACCCGATCCACTTCTACCATCTTTGAATCTCCCGCTATGTAAGGTGTATAAATCGGTGGCGGCTAGCCGTATAAAACTTCAAATGGTGTCAAATTGATGGATGATCGGTATGTCGTGTTATACCACCATTCAACCAATGCCATCCACTCACTCCATCGCTTGGGCTCTTCACCACAGAAACATCAGAGATAGGTCTCCAGAATTTTGTTCACCGCTTTTGTAAGGCCATTAATCTGAGGATGATAAGTGGTGGAGTACTTCAATCGAACACCATACAATCGAAGCAACATACCAAAATTTGCTCAAAATTACGAGGTCTCGGCCACTAATGATGGACTCTGGCATTCCATGTAGTTTAAACACGTTATTGAGGAATAATTCTGCTATGTCACAAGCAGAATATTGGTGTTTAATCGGAATGAAATGAGAGTATTTCATGAACCTATCCACCACACGAAAATGACAGTCTTCCCTTTGGATCAAGGAAGTCTTTCAAAGAAGTCGACTCCAATTACCCTCTGGTATTTTGATAGGCTGCACTAAACTTGGGTATGCTGAACTATCTTGTTTGTTCCTCTGACAAATTATGCATGCCTGAACATAATTTCTCACGTCCTGAGCCATCCCCTTCTAGAAGAATATGTTTTGTAATTTCTTCGTTGTTGCCACTGCACCTGCATGTCCCCTATAGCGTCGTCATGACTGATGGCAATAATCTGTTGTCGAAGCGATTGGTTAGCTCCCACTACTAGATGACCCTTCCATCTCAACAGACCCTCCTTTCATTCATATACCCCTACTTTCATATGTCCCAATTCCAACTGTTTAGTAATTTCCCTAGTTGTTTGGTCCTCCTCCCAACTCTTCTTAATTGCATCTAATAACTCTCCCTGGACTTGTGATATTGTGAACATCAACATTTTTGTACTGGTTATTTGAGAGAGGACGTCTGCGACAATGTTCTCCTTTCCATTCCGATACTGCACTTTGAAGTCATAGCTGAGGAGTTTTAGACGCCATGACTGTTGGAGTGGAGTTGATAATCGTTGCTCTAATAAATATTTAAGATTACGATGGTCTATTTTAACAATGAAATGTTTGTAACTCAAATAATGGTGCCAATACCAAATGGCTTTGATTACCGCCAGAAATTCTTTCTCATAAGTGGATAGTCTGTGATATCTTTTAGCCAATGAATTATTGAGAAAGATAATCGGGTGACCTTCTTGCTGCAAGATGGCGCCTATCCCCTGACCACTTGCATCGGCCTCCATCACAAAAGATTTAGAAAAATCGGACAAGGCTAACACCAGTGCCGATGTAATTTCCTTTTTCAATGTTTCAAAAGAAATTCTCTCTTCTTGTTGCCAATTCCAATTAGCTATCCATTCCTTCTTCAATAAATCAGTCAGTGGCTTGTCTATTAATCTGTATCCTTTAATAAACTATCGATAATATCCCGTAACACCCAGAAAACCCCTTAACTTCGTAATTCCCTTAGGATCTGACCACTTTTCTATCATTTTAACCTTCTGACTGTCTGTTGCGACTCCTTCTGAAATTGTATATCCCAGATACTCAATTTGATGCGCCCCAAAAATACATTTACTTCCTTTCAAGAACAATTGATTGTCTTTCAACATCTGCATGGCTATCGAGATGTGTTCAACATATTGTTGTAGAGATGGGCTATAAATGATGCAAAAATGGCTTGAATAATTCGTTCATCAATCTCTGAAATGTTGAAGGAGCGTTTGTCAAGCCGAATGGCATGACCAAAAACTCATAGTGGCCCTCGTGTGTTCTGAACATGTTAGTAGTGTGCCCTAGGCCAATGGACATTTGTGATTCATGTATTAACATTATGATTTGTTAATAATATATTA
>JANKOE010000009.1:17118566-17130697 GCA_026284465.1 Erythroxylum citrifolium | reverse complement strand
ATTATTAATTAGCCAAGAGGAAAGAAAACAACAGTTGAAGATGCAAGTCGGCGAAAAAAATCTGTTTCGGAAGAAACGAAAACCTGTTGTAAAATATTAGAGAAACGTCTTTTTCTGGTTTTCTTAATATGGTTGTGGTTTTTTTATTTTTTAAAACACGGCAATACAATAATAAGGACCAAACGGGTTTTAACTTAAAGTTTTATTTTTAATAAAAACCACAACTAAAAACAGGAAGAAAAAAAATGAAAACAAACACCCCCTAAGTTTACAACTGTAGTTACGATAAAGAAAGAAACCAAATCCTTTGTCCAGTTTTACTCTATCTTATTCTGTCTCATGGAATCTCAACCATTTATTTTGCAGGACCCCACATAAATAAATGGCTGAGATTTATTGGACACAATAAGACACCATAATATTGGACAGAGGATCTGGACTCGTAAAGAAAGCTAACAAGAAATGGAGGATGGGTAGAGACTTTATAGACTTGAACAAAGCATGCCTGAGGGAAAGTTATTTCCTAACAAAGATAGATCAACTTATGGATATTATATTGGAACATACAATATTTTGTTTTACGGATAAGTACTCAAGATATAATTAAACAAGGATGAACAAAGCATACTAGAAAAGAAACATCTTTCATCAAATATATAATTATTCACTTTTATAAAGTAATACCTTCAATTTGAAAATATCAAATATATAGGAATCCAAGTTATAATTGTAGTTAGGATGCATGGTTATCATGTTTTATATGTTCATCATATATAAAGGTGAAATTTCTTATCAACAATAGAGTTTTTAAGTTTTTGTTTGATTTTATCTTAATTATAAGAGTGCTTTTTATCCTTATTCTTCATTGTACTAACTTGGAATTTATTAAAAAAAAATTTTTGTCACATTCCAAATCCTTTTTATAGATTTAGTCATTGGTTATATATAGTCAAATAGTTGGTCTCAATTATTTGATTTATTTTTTAAATAAGGTTTAACTTGTTTGTAGATTCTTTATTATTAGGTAGGTTCAATATTTAAACAACTTAAAGATTACCCTAAAAGCATTAACCCTCATATTATTACATTGTTATCTAAAATTTATCTTAATCATGAAGGAAAATAGTATATATTGGCTCACATATTACATAAGTAAAATTTTGTAGGTTTTCAGGCTCAAGTATTGAGGTTAGAGAAGGTAACATGTGCACGACTTATTAGTGCTAGGAAATTTAGACCTTTCTTCAAAGCTCATTCCATTACCATAGGTGTATACTTGCCTTTAACATAGTTGCTTCCAAATGTTTCAAGGAAATCGATGAAGTGTTCAATAAAGCTAGGAATGTTTAACATCAAGTACCTTCCATGAAGCTCACAAAAATCACAAGTTATTTTGGATTTCATGGCAACTCCTATAGAATATTATAGTACAAAATCGCATTAAATGAACAAACTTCTAGCTTGGATATTTCATATGACTGAACTTTCTAATAATGGAAATTAGGCTCGGGCTTAGCCTAACTTTTTAATTTCTTTAAAAGCTCATGATTGCAAATAAAATGCAGAATTCAAGGTAAATTTTAAGAAAAGCATCTTAAGACTTTACTTTTCCAAGTCATCTTTCAGTGGCTAATCGCTTGACTTGGTAAATGCGGTAAACGATCTAAAAAAAGAACCAAGTCCAATTTTTGAGGTTCAAGTCTAGTCAACATTAAGTAGAAGCGTTTTCATACAGTGTCGAATGAGGTATGCATTAACTGGTTTATATTTCAATCAATTCACTGTCTAAATGTACATGGACGACTCTAAAATTTAGTTAAAGGAGGAGGAAATTTTGTTTTAACAGCAGTGATGAAGGTTAGACTTTCCCCAACCACGTTTTAGTGAAATTTCATGCAATGATTGGGAAAGACAAGTTTTAGGATACCAACGTATGGGGATATTGTCGATTTATGTCCTACAACTAATCACTTTAGTTGTAGTTTAGTGACAAATTATTTAAAGACATTCTTTATCTTGTTCATGTTTAGATGTATATGATAAAGTCTATGGGATAATTAACAGCTTAATTATGGGAATTAGATCTATAGAGATAGATTGGATGTTGTTAACTTATTCTAAGTTCAAGTACATAGATAATGACAAAATTGCTGTAACGACCCCTGTGTTATACGAAAGTAGCTAATTAAACTCTGAGATATAAAATGTTACTCTATTAACCTTATGTTTTCAATTTTGCTGCAAAAAAAACCCTTAGCCGTGTGTTAATAAGGGGCTGTGAGTTAATAAAATTTCAACTCAGGTTTTTTTTGCTAATTTCTATATGTCAGGGTTTTTTTAGCAACTTTTGAATAACACAGAATTATTAAGGCAATAAATTCCATAGAAAATGTACTAAAAATGTTTAGTATTTAAGATATCAGATACTTGTGAAGTAGTATAGATATTCATTACTCTATGTGTGAATTGATATTTGAGTTTAAGATGATAAGGATATAACTTTACAAGTAAATCCTAATTAAGGTTTATTTACTTAGAATAATATCATTTAGGATTGGAAAAGTTCCAATGTAGCAATTGGTTGCTAATTAAACTATAATACATTTTTCGTTTAGTGGAAATAATTAATTGGATCAACAAGTTCTTTAGTGAACTTAATATAGTTTCTTTGTATTGTTCAAGACAATAATGTACTGTAGAACATCAGAGCCATTGGGTATGTATAAAGAGCTAATGTCTCATCAAAGATCCAAGAATGTGTTTAGGCAAACTTTCTTAATTATGATGATAATTAAGATGCAAGTTGTAAGATTTAATCAAGTGTTTACTATAGAGAATCTAGTAGAGTTCTCTCATTAAGCCACTGCTCCAGTAGTAGAATAATCGTCATATGGTGATATGGTATGAGATACTTAAATGATTGGCTTAGTGCAAGTGAGAGATTGTTGATTTATGCTATACAACCAATTGCTTTGGTTGTAGTTTAGTGACAAATTATTTAAATTCATTCTTTATCTTATACATGTTTAGATGTATATGATAAAGTCCATGGGATAATTGTACATTGCAAATGAAATTATAGTGAGAATATAATTATGAGATTTATATTGCATTTATGTATTATTCCTAAATGTTCCTAGTCATTGTTATATTAAAATTGGACATTAATAGAACGTAAAAAGACTAACAGACGTTTTGTTTTTTCTTTATGAAGGAAGTAGTCGATCTCATAGGCTAAAATATAGAGATACTCAAACAAACGTGTGGGTGCTTGCCAGAGAACAAGTTCACTGAATAGACCCGATATGAGAAATCCATTTGGAACATTACTTGTATGTTTGTGGAATTCTCATTGTGATGATTGTATAAGTAATCATTTGACTTGAGGTTATCAAAGTTATCTTGTATAGGATTGCTATCTTTTGATACTACTTATGATCTATTTAATCATAGGTCGTTTAATCAGTAGTCATTAGATGTAGCATGAACTATATGGAGATAGTTGAGTAATCAAGATAGGATTTATCATCCTAAAGTAATTAGAGAGAATGTTTTGTTGTTCTCGATTAGTATTGATTCAAGAAATCCTTGGCTAAAGTGAAATGATGCTTTGTAAATAGTTTACAAATATCATTAATCGAATCGATAGCTAATTGCGGAGAACTAATATGATTAGACTCAAAATAAAGTAGACATTAATTCCATGCTCTATGTCTAATCGGAACATTGTATGATGAAAGGATTAAATTATACGGAAAAATTATGCACGGACAGGTTAGTTAAAACTACTTTGACATTCTTAAATATTTGGGTGGTCATGATGCATTGCTAGATGCCAATCTTGATCTATGATTATAAATTGTTTAATTGGAGAATTAAATATAAATTAAAAGGAATTTTAATTTATATAATTCTAATTATGAATTAAATTAATAATTTGTAATCATTGCTAACATATTTGGGAATCTAATGGGTCTCACATATAAAATGGGTTGAAGAGAGCAAAGTTAATTTAATCAAGTTGGACTTTATTGTAAAATTTTGAAAAATTTTATGATTAATTATTAGATATTTAATAAATAAAGATTAATAAGAGATATTGAATTTTATATGGGCATAATTGGTATTTAATTAAAATTATTTGTAATTCTAATTAAAGTTTAATTAAAATTAGAATTTAATTTTAGTTAAATTACCAAAACTTCTGAAACTTATTAGAAATAGGCTTAAACTTTATGAAGCTAATATTTCTTACTTAATCCTCTCTATAAGAGTTACAAAGTTCTCTCAACTTATTCTATAGATATCGTTAGAGGCTGGACATTTGTGTAGATACGGTGGTTGAAACGGATCTGTTTCAGGAACGGTTCGAGAGATACGACAAGACAAAGATCAAATTTTGAAATAAAGTACAAATTAAGTTTTCGTTTTATTATAGTTTGTGTTAATTATTTTATAGAATTAAAGAGATCTTAAAGTTTTGTAATTATTCTGCTGTGGTTGAGATTAGATCCCTATCCAATTTCCCACCATTTTTATGTATGTAATCTCTTTAATTCGAGCACATGCATGTTCCCTGTGACTAAAAAAATGAGCAACGGAAAGAAAGAAGTCACCGTGGCTAGTTTAGTTTTGCTTATATACTTCTTCATTTTATATAAAAATAGAATGATTCCTCGTGTTTGATACTTATTATATTTTAAGAACTAATAAATAAATCCTTCAATTTAATTTATCATACCAAATTTAAAGCTATTTAAAAAGTAAAATAATTCATCACATTTATAATTTTATTTTTAAAAATATTTCTGTTATTTAAAATTATTTATTGTGGTATTATGAACTAAAAATCTTTTACTATTTTAATCAAATTAATTTACTAAATTATTATTAAAATTGAGTTACAAACGTCACGCAATTATGTTATATGTATAATAATAAATCATATAATTATTTATATTAAAATAATAATAATACCTCCATTTTAAATTTTCTGATATTATGACATAGTTTAATAATTTAGAATAAAATAAATAAAACTAAACTCTACCAACGTGTAAAACACGACCCTGTGGGGTTATAGCCGCCCAACCACTCGTCTTAAAGGAACTGAACAACCTAATTTCTCCTGCGCCCTTGACCGTACAATAACTGCCGGCCCACACGTACGTTGCAGAATCTTTTCCCTTTACATTTATTTTATAATATTATAATATAGATAACCTCGTTTTTTGTTTTGTTGTTTGGCTTTTGTGCTTTCAAAAAAGCTTCAGTTTTACTCAACGCATGCATAACGTGTTGCTCTGAGTCGGAGCCTGCGTTGCGACACATGTCAGCAGAAGAACATAATCTGCTGATCGCGTGGTGTTGGGAATGATGTCATGTGCAGTCACACGTTATGCACTGTGGGCCACGGAAACCTTTCGGTTCGCTTTAGCTTTTCCCAATGTTTATCTTTTGACTTCGTCCATTTATGCTTGGCACGTAATAGCTTTGCCTGCTTGATTCTTTTCAGCTTTGTCCATGACAGAATTTTCAGCTAATATTTCATTTTTGTTATATTAATAAATTTGTTGAATAAGATAACAAACAAAATTTATATTGTTAATTTCAACTGTCTCGAACCTGTGAAATTAATAGAATTTATCTACCAAATCGATGCTATGTGAAACTATTTGTTGTTTTTTAAAGTTGAAGCATAATAAGTGAATAGGATTGAAGGAAAAGATGTTTTTGTTATAGAACATACTCATTTATTGACAGCAACAATGCTCATTATATAGAGCTTAAATGTAATAGAAAATCTTATTTATTTGCTAACTATCACAAGAATATCTCTAAACTGGTTCCTAAAATTAAGCACTAAATATCATAATCAAATTTGCCTAAGACCTAGTTAGTTTGATCATTTATTTCGTAATAATCTACAAGCCTAAGAAATTTTTCAACAAACTCCTCCTTTCCTTAGGAGTTGTAGATCTTTAATGTCAAAATAATTCATCCTCTTAATATTGCTCAGTTTTTGTTTTTACTTCTTCATTTTGTGAATTGCAAATCTTCTCCATATGCCCAATTTGTCCACATTTTCTGCATTTGATATTAGGACTCTACCAACATTTTCGTTGTGGGTGATTTGCTTTTTTACAATGTGGGTATGGTGGATATGAATCATCTTTATTTCTATTGTTGTTGTTATTGTCGATCTTGTTGAAATTCTTGTTTTTGTCTCTAGAAATTTTTTTGGCTAACAGAGCACCTTCAATGGTTCATTCTTCTCTCATCTTCCTCCTTTGTTCTTAAGTAAGCATTTCTTAAGTAAATTTATTTATTTTAATTTGATAACCTTTTAATATTAGAAAATAGTTTTATGATTGAAAATATTTCTTATTAGATCGTATACGTTTTCTAGTTGGGTAAGAATATTTTACTTACAAAATTTTGGAAAAGGATTTTCTCTAAATTATAATAAGTAAGAAATGTAATTTATTGAAATTTGTTTCTAATTAATTTTGTTAAAAGAGTCAAAATAATTAGAAATAATTTCCAAATGGATTTGAAAATTGTTGCTAAACCAAATTAAATTTCTATTAGGAATAAGAATTTAAATTATTTAACAATCAATGGGTTTACTTTAATTTAATCATCCAAAGTGGAAGTATTATTTTACATTATAAAGATCAATAACTAGAATCAAACAAAGTTTGATATTTATGCATATAATTTGATTTTATGCGTGCTGTATGCTTTATTTATATGTTATATATATATATATATATATATATTTGGTTACAAGGTTAAAGTTCAAATACATATGGAGTAACTCATAATCAACCATAAATTTAAAGAATTTTAAATTTCTAAAATTAAATCAATTATTTTTCTTAATGTGATTAAGATTAATAATTAGTTTAATCCTAAATAAATTTTTAAAATTTAAATTAATTGAAAATCTTTAAGAAGTAAAAAATTATTTTTTAAAATAATTAAGAAAGCGATTCTTAATTAATTTTATTTATTTTAATTTGATACCCTTTTAATATTAGAAAATAGTTTTTTGATTGAAAATATTTCTAATTAGATCATGTATGTTTTCTAGTTGGGTTAGAATATTTTACTTACAAAATTTTGGAAAAGGATTTTCTCTAAATTATAATAAGTAAGAAATGTAATTTATTTAAATTTGTTTCTAATTAATTTCGTTAAAAGAGTCAAGATAATTAAAAATAATTTCCAAATGGATTTAAAAATTGTTGCTAAACCAAATTAAATTTCTATTATGAATAAGAATTTAAATTATTTAACAATCAATGGGTTTACTTTAATTTAATCATCCAAAGGTTTGGAAGTATTATTTTACATTATGAAGATCAATAACTAAAATCAAACAAAGTTTGATATTTATACATGTAATTTGATTATACGCGTGCTGTATGCTTTATTTATATGTTTATACATACATACATACATACATACATACATCTTTGGTTACAAGGTTAAAGTTCAAGTACATATGGAGTAACTCATAATCAAACATAAATTTAAAAAATTTTAAATTTCTAAAATTAAATCAAATATTTTTCTTAATATGATTAAGATTAATAATTAGTTTAATCCTAAATAAAATTTTAAAAATTTTAAAATTTAAATTAATTATATTGAAATTAATTAATTAAAAATTTTTAAGAAATAAAAATTATTTTCTTAAATAATTAAGAAAGCGTTTCTTAATTAAATTTATTTATTTTAATTTGATACCCTTTTAATATTATAAAATAGTTTTCTGATTGAAAATATTTCTAATTAAATCATGTATGTTTTCTAGTTGGGTTAGAATATTTTACTTACAAAATTTTGGAAAAGGATTTTCTCTATATTATAATAAGTAAGAAATGTAATTTATTGAAATTTGTTTCTAATTAATTTTGTTAAAAGAGTCAAAATAATTAGAAATACTTTCCAAATGGATTTGAAAATTTTTGCTAAACCAAATTAAATTTCTATTAGGAATAAGAATTTAAATTATTTAACAATCAGTGGGTTTACTTTAATTTAATCATCCAAAGGGTTGGAAGTATTATTTTACATTATGAAGATCAATAACTAGAATCAAACAAAGTTTGATATTTATGCATATAATTTGATTATACGTGTGCTGTATGCTTTATTTATATGTTTGATATGTGTGTGTGTGTGTGTATAATATTTTATATGTAATTTTGTGTTTGATGAGACGAACAAAACTAATTCTTCATTAAAATATTAAATATGTGATGAGAACGTGATTGTTGCCTTCCATTTTTATAAGAATAAACAAGAGTTCTATTTATTATTAGGTTGGTTGAGCAAACTCAAGGCTGCTTTAACTTGAATACGTTTTTCTTATAATAGTGGATCCTATTTAACTAAAATTTTGTAATTTGGATGAGTAAATTAATGATCACATGAATTAGATTTAGAGTTAGGAATAACATATAAAATACATTTTGACAAAAAATTGTGACCTAACAGATCTAGTAGGCACATGAGATGTAATTGATAAGAATGTTATTTACCTAATTTAAATTTAGTTAGTTTTTTGAGTAAACTTAAGATTAGCTAAATTTGTATAAGATCTTAGCCTAATAAAGAAATTAATCTTTTGAATAATAGCGAGGACTATTATTTCGAATGAAATAGTGGGAGAATCCAGATGTATGATTAAAGTCCTGATCTTATTTGGTTGTCATGACATATAATCAATTGCTTACTTTTCTTCCATTTATATTTCGTTCTTAGTATAAATTACCTTTATTTAGTATAGCTAATACTAAGTTATTAATGAACCGAATTCCTTAGACATAGGTTAGGTTTGAGAAGAATTCTCAAAGATAGATAGAAAAGTTATATGCCAATTATACGATTTTGTTATAATCACTATTGAGGATTTAGTGAAATTTTTTTAGAGATATGTCAAAATCATATAGAAGACAAAATGTAATGACATTTTGAATTGACTAATTTATCATAAATTTTGACAAAAACATGGTATGTTGATGGAATTGCTCCATTCATTTTAGCCTATTAAAAGCATTAAAATAGGCATCAATTAAAGATGTTAGCTTAGATATAACAATAGTTGTCATTAAAGAAAATTGATTTCATGACTTTTCTTGCCAATGCTTGATATAATGATCATATATAATTCTAATTCATACTTTTGAGTATTTGATAATGAATTTAGATTCAATATTACTATAATGTTTAAGGCATGGGAATAAATAGATTGCTCAGTAAAAGTAGTTAATTCAAGTTTATGCAAATAGTTCGTGTGTGTTTGATCAAAAGGAAACTTATGCTTAATGTAGGTGGCAAGAACACAAAGCTAGGTAACCGAGAGTATCCTTTTATGTCATATTTCTTAAATCAAAATAATGGTAAACATAAAATTACATACAAAGATATATGTATCTTTTTTATTATGAATCATATAAAATTTGTAAAACTTATTGGTTTAAAGAATAACTAAATCAATATTTCATGAAAGGACAATGATAATAGTGAATAACTAAAGCTTATACATAGAATATATGGGATGTGATAACAATTCATAAAAAGATGATGCTTATATTTGGTTATATTACTAATGACTTTATATGATATAGTCATATTTATTAATATTGATTTAAAATTTTGAAAAGTTAAATAATTTAAATCTAAGTAGAAACTAATCACTGAGAATGTTGAAGCACTTCAATAAGAACTATTTGGTGACATTTATTTATTTTTGTTTATCTATAGGGAATAAGATTCTCTAATGAATATCCCCATAACTAAATTTTATATAGAGCATGGTATTGTTCAAGGATATAAATGTAATATGAGATATTTATGGTGCAATATTTATTTCTTCTATAACTAAGCCTATTACTACAACTTATCTTAGAAAGTTTCAATTAAAGTAATTAGCAAGATTTCATACTATATCTGAATGCTAAGGCTTTCAAAGAGCCAAAGTTATAATATGATTTTGGGATTTGATGCTTAGTTGAAGCATTTATTATCCGGTAAGTTTATAACTAAATTAGATAATAAAAGGTTATGAGATATCCAAAAGGTTTGATATAACCTTGCACCCATTGAACAAATTGTTTATTTCAATGAAAAATTATAGGAGAATGGTTATCAAGATAAGTAGTGGGAGTAATGAAATGTGAAAGCCCAATTCTCATAAAAATATATCCAATTGGAACTAGTACCTTTATTGATATATTTGATATATAGTTGAAAGACTACGAGACATTGAAAATTTTATTTTCATGATGAATTCAAAAAGTTTGTTATAAAGATGATTATGAATTTATCATGTTTACAAGAAAGTTAGTGACAGTGTAGGTTGTCTTCTTCAATGGGAGTATGAGAAGACATATTGCTCATATTTTCAATTTATGAATATATGATAGTCTAAGAACAACTCTTATTAGAAATGAAAAAGGTAATAACTTAATTTTGGGAATTAGATCTATAAAGATATTTATGAAAGTTGTTTATTTATTCTACTCCACATATATGAACTATATATTAAAGGTGTTTAATATTTAAGATACCTCATACTTGTGAAGTATTAAAGATATCCATTATTCTATATATGACTTGATATTTAAGTTCAACCTTATAAGGATATTAACTTTATAAGTAATTCTTAATTAAGTTATATTTTACTTAGAATAATATTGTTTTAAGATTGGAAAGGTTTTTAATATATTATTAACTGCTAATTAGGCTATAATACATCTTTCATTTAGTGGCAATGAATATTTGGATCAAGAAGTTCTTTAATGAACTTGGTATAGTTTCTTACGTTGTTTAGATAGTAATGTACTATAGAACATTAGAATCATTGGGCATGTAAAAGGAGCTAATGTCTCATCAAAGATACAAGTAAACATTTAGGTAGTTCTCTTAATTATGATGAAAGTTATAAGATTTAAACAAGTACTCATTATAGAGAATCTTGTAGAATTCTCTCACTAAACCCCTTTTCTAGTAATAAACATGATAGTCATATAGAGATATGATATAAAAAACTTAAATGGTTGGCCTACTACAAACGAGAGATTATTGATTTATACCCTACAACTTATCGGTTGGTTGTAGTTTAGTGAAAAAATAATTTAAACGCATTATTTATCTTTTACATATTCAGATCTATGTGATAAAGTCTATGGGATAAATATGCATTGCAAATGAAATTGTTATGAGACCATATTTATGATATTTATATTACATTTATGTATTATCCTTAAATAGATCCTAGTCATTAGTCTATTAAGATAGGACATTAATAGAGCATAAAAAGATTAACATACATCATGTTTCTTCCTTAGAAAGGAAGTAATTAATCTCATAGACTAAAATACGGAGATAAATAAATGCGTGTGTTGTTAGAGAATAAGTTCACTAAACTGACCCCATTTTAGAAATCCATTTATAACATTACTTTTATGTTTACTTGTTGGGCCCCGAAACTTTCTTGGAAGCTGGGACTATTAAATGAGCAGTTGTTCATGATTATTCAGGTACTAGGAAAAGAGA
The DNA here is from genome assembly GCA_026284465.1 of Erythroxylum citrifolium. NCBI lineage: Eukaryota > Viridiplantae > Streptophyta > Magnoliopsida > Malpighiales > Erythroxylaceae > Erythroxylum > Erythroxylum citrifolium. The sequence goes on along the minus strand of JANKOE010000009.1, from coordinate 17,119,126 downwards.
TGGGCTCATGGGCTTTGGGCTTAAGTTAAGTTAGTAGAGTATAAAAGAAGGAGAAAATGAAGTAAGTAGTAGGAGAAGAGAAGGAAGTGAACGAAAATAGAGAGAAGAGAGGGAGAGAGTTCGTGAGAGTGGAGGAAAGAAGAAGAAAAAGAGAGTTGTTAGGGTTTTGTGATTTCCAAAAGATTAAGGAGGATTTAGAAGAAAGTCCAAGGATTAAAAGCGTGGAGGAAGGCTTGAGCTTCGTTTTGAACCAAGAAACCACTTGTTTAGTTGAAGACTTGAGGTAAGCCATGAGTTTAAGATTGAGTTTTTGCTTGGGTTTTGGTTGAGAAAGGTTAGAAATGAGATGGGTATAGTGATTTCATCATCAATTTCATGAAAGAAGTCAAGTAGTTTTTCAATTGAAGTTGTATTGATTTTGGGTCTTTGTGTTGTTGAAGAAGTTCGAAGAGAGCAAGAAGAACAAGAGGAAGAGCATCATTGAGCAAGGATTAAGCTAGTTTAAGGTAGGTTTCATGTTTATCTTTATGTTAGTAAGAAATGAATGTTAATTAACTAAG
>JANKOE010000009.1:17101944-17118466 GCA_026284465.1 Erythroxylum citrifolium | reverse complement strand
GATGCATTTCATTTCATGAATGCATGAAACATAATGGTAGTTGTGATCAGAGTGGCCAACGATCAGAGCTTAAAGCTCAACGAGTGAAAAAGAGCCTCGAGCTCGAAGGAAAGTAGTGCATACCCAGAGGGCCCTCCTACCCCTAAAACGCATTTAACTCTTAATGAGCCCTTTATGGGACAGCTTAGGCCCTCGGTTACAAAAAAATAACAAACAAAAAATGGTTCTCATGTGCACTGCATATGCATACTATGAGTGATCAAATTGTATTAAATGTGAAGTGTAAAATAAACAGTGAAATATGAAATGTTATAAATGTGAAATATGTGTTATGTGACTGGGTGAGCCATAGATGATGGTCACTCACTGAGTTCACAAAACTCACCCAAAATTTGCAAATATTTTTCAGGACTCTGAAGAATACCCCGTCAGGCAAACGAGAGTATATCTACTACATGTGAGTGAAGAAAGAGGTCGGGATCAGTTGCATCTGCATTCTGTATTTGATTATTTTGTACAACTTGTGTATTCCGCAATTTCTATGAAATGGTGTTTTGTAATTATAGTGGGCCCAATTGGCTATTGAAATTTTCTTGATTGTAGTGTGTTAATTGATGAAAGTGCCCCCATTGGTAATTGATTTCTGCTTATGCTTACAGTGTTGCAAAAACAAAATTTTTGGTATATCGACTTTTGAATGTTTGAGTGCTTTAGCACGCCACTTTTGCGGGCACGGACTCGGATATCACCCTCGATGTCGGGTTCAGGTCTTGTGGGAGTGGGGTGTTACAGTTGTAGCTTGTGTTTAATTTTAAACCGTATAACATATGAGTGAAAGCATTTGATAATAAATGCCATTTGATTCAACTTCCATTTTGCACAGGACATATAGGGGTTGTAACAACCCTTTCGTCCACAGTCTCCCTTGGATAGTAAACTAGCAAATAATTGATGCCTTAAGTACTAGTGAGTTATGACACAGTAGGTTTTCCCAGCCAAATTAGGGAATTTATCTCTAATTTCTTCCAAAAATGAAGCATTAGTAAACTTACTTGAGGGATGTAGCAGCTAAACTAGTTGATCAGGAGTTTTAGAATTAGAGTAATATGTAAGAAGGTTATCCTTTAGGAAATTCATTCCTTTAACACAATGCCAATTTTGGTTTTAGATCAGAACTTCCACTCTAGATGTGATGTTAATAGTTAAGCCTAAAAGGGGTAGCTCCTAAGTTTTCATCCTTGATATTTGTTGTATTGTGAGATCCCCACTTCCTCTAACTGAGAGTATTAAGTGACTTTTTTCAAAGTTAATCTTCAGTCTAAACATCCTTGAAAATAGCTCCATTGAGTTCATGATAACGCTTACATAATAAAGGCATTTTTCATTTAAAAAAAGAGGGAGTCATTTGAATAGGCTAGGTAAAAGAGTTTAGACTCATTACAATTGTATTGATAATTAAATTCCCTTGAACTATAAATACTCCTCTAAGTTATTCTAAAAGGAACTTTTAGTGTAATAGTGAACAGGTAGGGAGATAAAGGGTCTCCTTGTCTAATATCCCTTTATCCTTTAAAGATTAAAGTAGGCTCATCATTAACTAGGACAAAAAATTGTGGTTGTCATGTAGGATTTAATCTAGGATATGAACAATTCTAGGTAATTGAAAGCTCTTAGGCAGTTAACTATGAAACCCCATTCTAATGAGTCAAAATCCTTGTATTGATCCACTTTCATTGATCAACTCTTAATTGTTGAGTTAATATAATAGTTCTTATAATTATTCTCAGACAATAACAAGTTTTCTCCCATTCTCCTACCCTCAATAAAATCTCCCTAATATTCATTAATGATGGATTTTAGAGTGTTATTGAGTCTCTTGGCCAAAATTTTAGCAATTAGTTTGTAAACCAAATTACAACAGGACTTTGGATTTCTCCCATTCTCCTACCCTCAATAAATCTCCCTAATATTCATTAATGATGGGCTTTAGCATGCTCTTGAGCCTCCTAGCCAAAATTTTAGCAATTAGTTTGTAAAGCAAATTACAACGGGACATTGGCCTATAGTCCTGTGGGGAAGAGGGATTCTCCATTTTAGGAATGAGATGGATATATGCTTTATCCCTTAGAACTTTTTCCTTATGAAGAACTTCAACACAAATTTTGTGATAAAACCCCTTATTATATCCCAAGTCTTATTGAGAAAACCTGCATTGAACCTATCTAAGTCTGGTGCTTTATCATGACTAAAGTTAGATACTATCATTTTAATTTCTTCAAAAGTGACCTAGCTAACAATCCCCATTCTTGCTTAATCATCCAATTTGTTATGTATATATTGTTCTATCATTTGTACTTATGAGGAGCAAACAACTCCCTACTATAGGAACTCCTTATAATAGTTGAAAGTTATGTCCTTCAAGGTTGACTATTCTTGTTAGACATTACCCTTGTTGTCCACCAAAGAAGTAATTTTATTAGTGTTTCTATGTGACAACAAGGAGTTGAAGAAGTAGCTGGTATATTTTTTCCCTTACTTTATCTATTAGATTCAAGCTTTTTCTTTAGGTAGGAGTTATAAAACGAGAGAGATTTAGTGTATTCCTGTAAGGCTTACTTTTTTATAGTCTTAAGTCTATTGTTGGTAGGGGAGTTGTATAACTCAATTTGATAATATTGTAACTACATTTTTGAATTTTTTAGTTATGTTTTAATGCTAAGAAAGGTTCTCCTTTTCGGATCTTTGATTTCCTCCTTCAACTTCTTAAGCTTGACCATTTATTGGTAAGCTTTGGAGCCTAAAACTGAGCAATGCATACCTTTTTCCATTAGTTCATTAAATCTCTTAGTCTGTTGCCTTAAGTTGTAAGACCTAAAAGGTGAGTTACAATTAGTACTTTTATAAAAACCTTAGACCTGTATAAAGGAATGACAAGAAGATAGGGGGCCTAAAGTGTGTATATGTATTAGGAAAATAAATCAACCAATTATTATTCACAAAGACTCTATCCAACTTCATCATCATGAATATCATTCCATCCTGCTTATTAAACTATGTGAACATTTGTCCCTAGAAACTCAGATCCATAACTCCCACTATAGATATGAAACTTGAAAGTTTATTCCCACTAATGTTCCTATTCATAGATAGACCTTCGACTTCATCATCTTTTAGTATATAATTGAAATCATCACTCACTATCCAAGGCCTATTGTCACTGTTATTAATTGTACTTAAGCTATTCCAAAGTGAAGCTCTCTAAAATCTTAAATTAGTTGCATATATGGTAGAAAATAGGAAAACAATACCTTGCCTATTCATTGAACAGTTTAGATAAATCATCTAGTCCAATGAGAATAATTCAATCACCAAAATTTTTGAGGGGTTGAAGTCAACTATAATTCTCCCATTATAGTGAAAAGCATGATTAGTGATGAAAGACCATTTATTCACAAAAAGCTAAGTTCGTCCTTTAGGTTATGTCTCTTAATTTTTATCTATAATAAGGTAAACAAAATTGTTTTCTTTAAAAAAATGAAATATTTAATACTCTACTTTTTTTAGGACTATTAAGTCCTCTTACATTTCAAATTAGGGTATTCATGAGAGGTGGTTAAGGGTAGAACCCTTACCTTTTTTCTTTCTGCTAGATTTTTCATCTTACTTTGGATTTGTAACATTAGCAAATTTCAATGAAACTTTCCTTTTTTTCAAAATTCATCTTTTCATAATTTTTGTGTTAGTTGATTATGTATTCCCTGTCCTTGGTAACTCTTTTGGCCCAGATGTTTTGTGTTGTGGTCTTTCAGCCTTTAGCATTTTAGCTTTTCCCTTATTGTTATATATGATTTGCTCAATAGGTAAAGTATTATGGGGCTCTTCCCTTGGCTCATAAGAAGTGTTTCCTACCTGATTATCATCTTTAACATTAACCTTTTAGACCATTAACTTATCATAAGTACGTGTTAAAATTTTTTTGCCTACTTGTTGCCACACCTTCTAGGTAGAGGTTTCCAAGTGTTGCCTAACTGAATGACATAATCACTTAATTCCCCTTTCTCTATAAGCTTTTTTATAATCAGACTTGAAGGTCGATTTGCTTCATAGGACACCTCAACATATGGTTGACCAAGTTTTATATGTAATAATAAAACTCTCAATACCTGTAAGTATATGGATCGTATATTGTAGTATAAGAGGTTATCGTTCCCACTAGGATTATGCAATAGCTAACAATTTGAACCTAACTTTGTCTAAGGTATTCAGAAATTGATTTTAATTAAATTTAAATGACATAAATTGAAACAAAAAATAAAACAAAGCAAATAATCAAATAATAAATGAGCTGCTAATAAAAACTAGGGTTTGATCAAGATTGAATATTTAGGAACTATTATTTCTTTATTTTGATACTTTACTATTGTTAATTCAATTTATATGTTTGATCGTAGATTTCCTAAGGTATTGATTACTCTCTCTCAAGATCTAATCAATGACCCTAATTGAATTTGAAATTTCTAGATTTGTAATCTCTTGATTCACAGAAGTATTCCTAATTAATTCAATTAGATCTGAAGCTATCTGATGGATAATTAATTTCAAAAGCAAGGTCTCTCTTTGATTGATCGTTAATTTGATAATTAAGGGTCTATTAATTGCCAATTCTCACTGTACAATCTAACACTAATTACTTTTGACTCACTCTCTTGATTTGTTATCAACATGAACAATTATCACAAACATCCAGAAATATATTGAATTAAAAAATTTATAAATCACAAAATAAATTCAAAATAATTCCTAATAAGAGTTTAGAACTCCATAGATATGTTTAACATGAAGAAAATCATATTACACATCAATAATAATGAAAAAACAAGGGAAAAAGAATAAAAACTCTATTTGATCCTTGATTTAGAAAGTTGGAATTTTCATATGTTCTTCTTGATCTCTTATATTGATCTACTTTGATTTAATGGTTGTTGCAATTTTTTATTGTATTTCATTTCTTATATAGTGCTTTAGGGTCTTGGATTGTGTCTAAGGTTTTCTCACTTTGTTCAATTCCAAAAATAGGCCCAAAACTTTAAAAAAAATGAAAAAATGTGTGCCTGGAAACTCTCTACCACAATTGTGCCTCTCCATGAATTTTCCTCTCTATTAGCACGATCATGCTCGAGGCCATGTGGCCCATGCAAAATGATCATTCCTTGCTTCTAGCTTACTCCATCGTCTTTGTTCTCTAATTCTTTGATTTCTAACACTCACAAACACATTAAACACCTTATGAAACATAAAATTAAGATTGAATTCATGCTCTAAACTATACAAACATTTAGAATATGAACAAACACTCACAAAAACACAATTCTAAACCTATACATATGATAATCATCTAAGAAACACTTAAAAATGCACAAAAATACCTAGTAAAACATAGTATAATCTATACCTATCAACATTCCCACACTTAAACATTTTCTTGTCCTCAAGCAAAGACAAAAGCATAAATAAACAAAACATAAAAATACATAAACATACAATCATGCAACTATACAATAATGGTATAATGGCATCAAATCTTATAGAATTAACTTAATCTCAAACATCAATCACTCAAATTGTGCCAACCTACTAACTTATCCCTTCCATGTTTAAGTGCTTTGATTTGAATATGCATACCAATCAAAATATTAACATTCTATTTATACACTTATGCCACTTGTAAAGATGATTTTATTATAATTAATCAATTATAAAGGCAAAGAATCGCTAAGTAACCTTTCATAAAAATTCTTTCTATTTTTGAAAGATCAGTAGGTTTATATATTATAACACCATTTTTTTTAAATTTTCTTTAACGATAACCTAGTCTTTTGATATGAAGGCAAACACTTTGTCATGAATGTCCCCCGGTTACTCAACTAGGTCACTTTTTTATTTTGTTTGGTTGGAGCGTCATTTTAGCCTTTTAACACAAAGATAAACATTTTTTCATGAATGCCCCCAGTTACTCACCTATATCACAACTCACAACTGGTTACCAACTCTATTCTTAACTTAATTTTCTTAAAAAGGGCTAGCAAAATAATTTTTTATTTTAAAATTTTTGCTTCAATTAATTTCTTAGCCTCTTTTATTTCTTTTTGGTCGATCATTCTCATGAAATGATGCTAATGATGCTAACCAATTCAACTGACTATAATTATAAATGTATACAAACAACAATCATAAAATGAAGGAATAAGTGTCATATCCTAATTAACATGCATATTCATCCTAAAGACACTTAAAACAAAAAATTCTTAAGTTATTATTCTTTTACAATTAAATGACCATGTTCAAAGCTAAACTAATTCCATTCAATTCTTTCCATTAACACATTCACATAATTCACACATTATGCACAAAATATTCACACTATGTCAAAAAATATTCACACTATGTCAACCTAATAAAAAACTAACTTAATTCTAAAATTCACACATAATTGATACAAATGCAAAATTCATACACACATGATCTGCAATTGCATATACATCCCTACACTTGAACAACACATTGTCCTCAATCTAGAAATCAAAATAATAAAATAAAAATAAATAAAGAAAAATAAATACTTATAATGTTATGGTGTGGGTGAGCGATGGAATTGGAGAAACTTTATGTCATAAAATTCCAACAATTCACTCGCTACAAAATAAACATAAAAATAAAAATAAAAATGCCAATAAAATAAAATGAAATTAAAAATAAAATAAAATAAAAATCCTAATTCTTGGGTTGCCTCCCAAGTAATGCTTCTTTCAGGTCATTAACTTGACGTACTCAACCTTTTACCTTCAACTTGGGTATATTATGAGTGACTTGCTTCCACCCCTTTTGCCCAATGTTAGTTTAGGAGTCTATAAATAAGATAGAATTGCAAGATAATAAAAAGGATATAATTAGTCAATTTAAGAAAACAAAGTAAGTTCAGTAATGCCATTTTTGGTGACAAATTGTCAATAAAATAAGGAATGATGAAACTCCCTGAATTGTCAATGGAATCCAACAATTTGTCCTATAAGAAGGTGAATTGTTCTTCTTCTGCAATCACCCTTGTCCCCTCTTCTTCTTTTGCTTCATGAACAAAGACTTCCTTATAGTCTTCCAGCTCTATGTCCTCCATCATTTGTTCCTCTTCTTCTTCATCATCCTTTGAAGATTCAACTACATCTATTCTCATAAATGAGTTTTCCTCTTTCAGATTCATTAATATCTTATTCATATTGAATTCCACTTGTTCATAACCAAACTTGAAGATAATGTTACCTTCATGGGCATTTACCAAAGCTCTTTCAATGCTCAAAATGGTTTTACCAAGAATTAGTGGAAAGTTTTGATCCTCTTCAAAGTTCAGCATGAAGAAATCCATAGGAATGATAAACTTTTCCACTTTTATAAGCATATCCTCTACCACGTCAAATGGTTTGTTTATCAATTAATCTGCCAATTGAATAAGTATGGGAGTTGGCTTTACAACTCCTAGCCCTAATTTCCTAAAAATTGACCAAGGCATAAGATTAATACTTGCACCTAAGTCACATATAAATTTAGAAAATTCTAAATTACCAACTACATAGGGTATAGTAAAACTTCCTGGATCTATGAACTATAAGGGTGTATGGTTGGTAATTATGGAGTTATAGCTTTCTGTTATGGAGATCGTTTGATTATCATCCCAAGTTTGCTTCCTTGATAATACATCTTTGAGAAACTTTGGTTACGTGGATATGCTCTTTAAAACTTCCACAAAGGGCAAGGTAATTTGCAATTTCTTTAGTTTTTCCATGAAAGTTGCAAATTGTATATCCAATTTATTCTTCTGAAATCTTTGTGGGAATGGTATTTTTGGTGGATATGGAGGAGAAGGAATATAGGGAGGATCCTCATTCCTATCTTTGTCCATTTTCTTCTTATCTTAGTCTTCTACAAAGTAGGGTTTAACATGTTTTTCTGCTGGTTCTTTTAGTTTTATCATACTTTTAAGTGTGATGGCCTTAAATTGCTCTCTTGGATTTGCTTCAGTATTGTTTAAGAGGCTCCCCATACTTCTCATAGATAATGTATTGGAAAGTTGACCCACTTAAACCTCTTAGTTGTGAATAGAAAAGGTATGATCCTTCGTTACTTACTTGAATTTCCCTTTTAGACTCGTGAGCTTTTCCAATTTTGAATCATTTGCGATGGACTTATCTTAGTGAAATCTCAAGGGCCCTTGATTTCTTAACTGAGTCCCTGCATTACTAGAACAAAATAAATTTAGGTGGTCCTGTGACTTAGAACTGTATGTGCTCAAGTAAGGATTATTACCACCCTGACCAAATTTTACTCCACTGAAGTGGAATTACTACACATTGTTGTTTTCCACTAGGAAGCTATTAGCTTTGATATGGCTCTCTTGTCCACATAGCTCTCATCTGTTCTGAATTACTTTAAGTGGAGAGAAAGAGGTGGATATTAGGTTGTTCAATTGCTTAGTTAGGTTGGCAACCTCAACCTGCAATGTTGTCACTGAATCTATAGCAATTATTCCTTTTGGATTTGAGAAGGTTGATTGTTTTCTACTTTGTTTTGATGCCCAAAGACAACTATTATTGGCCACCTCTTCTAACAGATCGTATGTCGCTTGCACTGGTGGTTATGTAATTTCTTGATAATTAGCATTGAAACCTGGCCTCATGAAGTCCATAAGGATCCTTTGTTGCTCTCTTTGATGTAATTCCTTCAACATCATTCTATCTATCACTTTTTAGCATTTAGCTCTTCGAATTCCTCATTCTTTCCTTGTGATGTTGAGATTGATGTGTCTTCCACTTTATGTCTAAACTTTCCCTTTTTTTATTTCTTGGGATTGGCTATCTTATGTGTCACATAAGAAAGGATAACAATTCCTTAAACCAAATGAATTAAAATCATCCTAATGCTAAAAACCCTATAATGACACCAAGAACTTGTTTAACAAGTTTTATATCTAATAATAAACTCTTAATACTCACAAGTATATGGATTGTATCTGGTACTATAAAAGGTTATCGTTCTTGTGAGGATTATGCAATAGCCAACAATTTGAGCCTAACTTTGTCTAAGGTATTCAGAAATTGATTTGAATTGAATTTAAATAACAAAAATTAAAATAAATAAATCAAATAATCAAATAATAAGTGAGTTGCTAATAAAAACTAGGGTTTGATCAAGATTGAATATTTAGGACCTATTCTTTTTTATTTTGTTCTTTTACTATTGTTAATTTAATTTATGTATTTGGTCTTAGATTTTCTAAGGTATTGATTACTCTCTCTTAAGATTTAATCAATTAACCATAATTGAGTTTGAAATTTCCAGATTTGCAATCTCTCGATTCACAAAACTATTCTTAACTTATTCAATTAGATCTAAAGCTATCTATTGGATAACTAATATCACAAATAATTTCTCTCTTTGATTGATCTTTAATTTGATAACTGTGGGTCTATTAAATTGCAACTCTCGTTGTACAATCTAACACTAATTACTTTTGACTCACTCCCTCGATTTGTTGTCAAGTTAATGCATGAACAAATATCACATGCATCCAGAAACATATTAAATTCACCAATGAATAAAATCAAAAAATAAATCCATAATAATTTCTAGTATAAGTTTAGAATTTCATAAACGTGTTTAACATTAAGAAAATCAAATTACACATTAATAATATTGAAAGAACTAAGGGAAAAGGAATAAAAACTCTATTTGCTCATTGATCTGAAAAGTTGGAATTTTCGTATGTTCTTCTTGATCTCTCTCCTTTGATCCACTTTGATTCAATGGTTGTTACCTTTTTTATTGTATTTCATGTTCTTATACAGTGCTTTACGGTCTTAGGGTTGTGTCTAGGGTTTTCCCACTTTGTTCGGATCCAAAAAAATCCCCAAACTTTAAAAAAGATGAAAAAATTTGCGCCTAGAAATTCTCTGCCATAATCGTGCGCTTAAAGACATGATCGTACTCTATAAATTTTCCTCTCTATCACGATCATGCTTCATGAGGCTTGAAAAAAAAATAAAAGCATGGATATTCTTCTGCATTGCTTGAATATCTTAAGGATAAGTGGTAAAATGTTACTAATTATTTGAATCGAAATGCCCAACAGTTAATAACAATATGAGCAGGATTTATATTAGGTCGATCTTACAAACTATAGACATACCAAATATAAGCTTGCTTAAAATAATTAGAATTATGGTGATAAAGGGATATGCAAATAGGAAACTATTGGTGCATGGATGGAACATATATACTACACCTACTATTTTAAAGAATTTAGAGAAGAACAAAAGGATGCAATACAATGTAGAATAAATTGGAAAGGAGAATTGGAAAGGAGATCAGGCATATGAAATTTATAAAGGTAATGGCAAACAAATTGTGAGGATTGGTATACAAATATGTAGTTTTTAGGCATAAGAACTATATGGATTCCCAAACATGCAATAAATGTTATCCATCATTCCAAATAAATGGTTGAGAATTTTTATAATGATTGCTATAAGAAGATCTAGCTTCTCAATTTGTAAGAACATGTACCACATCCTACTAGGGATCAAAATTTTTGGTTTACAACTAGTTCCAAGGTGTTATACCTACCATATAAACTTACTGATATCCCTAAATACAAGGATTTTTTATAGTTATTTCTTTCTTCTTTCTTTTTTCATAGTTTACAAAGTCATTTTAAAATTTAATTAAAGGTAGTTATATCACATTATATCTACTTGATTGAATGAAGGCAAGGATGATCCTAATGATCTTTTTGCTAAATAAAAGCATTTCTTCTTCATACCTGACATGCTAGGAAGACCTAAAACTACAAGAAGGAAAGGAATCAATGAGCTTAAAATTTTGAAAAATCCAAACAAATTGCCTCAAAAGGGATAACTATAGAAATATAGGAAATGTGGCCAATAGGAAGGCATAATGTTACTTACCAAGGCATCTTTATATGTATATAAAACTTTCGTTGTTATATAATTCATTTAAATATAAATCGTTTTATGAAATTGCAATCACTAATTTTTATTTGTCATTATTACTATTAGGTTGTAACTGAGGCATCTTTATAAGTATATAAACTTTCTACTTATGATTAATTTATCTTATTTATAATTGAAAAATATGTTTCTTTTGATTAATATATGTTATTGGTGCAAACCAAGTTGATGATATTGCTATACCCGGTCAATAAAATAATATTGTGAGTTTTATACATGACATTCATTCATTACATTATTAACAATGTGAGGTTCCAATCATGCATCTCATACAAAAAATATATCAAATATACGCAACGAAAAATAAAACAGAACCTTAAAAACCATCTACTCATGCATATAGATATAGAAAACAAAAATATAAAATGTAATATGTTTACATACCTTTCCGACGATCTTCTTCGTTCTTTAATCTTCTTTGCGTTGGGTTGTTGTAAACCATAACGACCAATGTAGATCATCTCTAATGAAAGTCCACACGAACTTAGAAGGATGAAACTTCACTAGGAGATGGCTAAAGTTCTTTCTTTGTGCTAGCAAAGACAAGAACTCTTGTAAGAGTTAGAGAGAAAAAGAGTGTGTGTGTAAGAAAGAACCTTTATTTTTACTTGTTTCTTACATAAGATGCACGAAAATGATGATTATTTTCTGCCCTCTTTGGCCTCCCATAACCCCCATCACTAATGGAAGTTATGAGAAGTTAATAGTCATGAATAGCATGCATTAACGGAAGTTATGGGAAGTTAATGACCATGAATAACATGCATTAATGGAAGTTTTAGGAAGTTAATGACCAAATTGGCGGTCAACAACACTTGTTTCTAATCTGTTCCATGTAACATTTTATACCACAATCACATCGCGATACACTCCCGAAACACTCCCTCTTATCTTGAATCACCATTCAAGACCATTTTACTCATCCTTTGGATCTCCAATATGTGTGATCTATTAAGTTCCCGGTTATGTTGGCCACTTGAATTAACACTTAATTCAAATATGTTAAGAACGGTATTTAGCAACACGTCATGACCCCCAATTGACCAAAAAGTCAATGATTTAACTATGAACCCTTCCATACGCAATGTTGCCATGTAATTCATCCTTTCACCATTTATACCCTTCTTGGTTCAGAGTATGGTCAAAGTGTCAACTCCCACTAGACTGACTACATCACATCTAGTCCAACTGATATTAGATCTTGTCCTAAGGATCTCATTACTTTATGTATCCTTGAAGACTCTCTTCATGACATATATCTGCTCTAGCCAGAGACTCTTGAGTAATGACCCCAATAAGAGGTCATTGGTATCATCTCCTTCTATCAAGAGTGGTGAATATTTTATTGGCTACTCAATTATCTCTGAATACCTCAAGCTGTACCCAATCACCACCTTTTGAGTAAACCCTGAAAAGCATCGATGAATGGAGTCAGAGCACAGGATCAGTATCCGAGATATCCTTGAGCACCTCAAGTCAAAGGATACTTGCACCATTGCTATAATAAAACTATCATTGACATTGGAATAGAATATCCATATGATTGTCTCATAGTAGGTCAATCCAATCTACTTACTACCTTTAGTTAGCATCCACATGTTATCATGTCTACAGCTTATGAGATTTAATGCTTGATCCAATCAAGGAGTATAACATATGCTAGTCTATCCAGATTAATGATATCCCATCTCATTAATCCTATGATTAGAGAACAATTCCAATTCCCGCCTTCTTTACTGATGGGCATTTTATATCGTCACTAAAGTCCGTCGTAAATTTTGTCGAGATGATTTCCCTCCATATTTAGTGACGAATATTACTACCATCGCAAATTTGATAGAGTTGTCATAAGAGTAGCATAAACACACCAAGATGAAAATGGGAAATATTTATTCAAAGGATGGGATATGAATTTCAGGTTGAAATATGCCACCAAAGAGAAAACAGGATATAATGTGACCAAGGTTCAGACCACGATACAGTTACTGTCCAGGTGAAGCGTCACATTCTACAGCTGCAACCTAATCAGATGTTATACCTCCAGCTACTACTACACTTGTAAATGAAGCATCACCTTCCGTACCTGCTACTACACCATCCACCACCCCTATACTGATAGAGATATCAGGGGCAAACGATGCGGATGAAGCAGGCGACCTCCAACCTGAAGCTGAGAGAGTTGATGGAAGAACTTACATCACAATTGCCAACAATTTGTACGTGAAAATACATGAAACACCATATGTTTATAATTAAGTTATAGGTTTAAATTTAAAAATGGTATAAAATTAATTGTTTTAATATTAGGTTGATTCTGTTTGGACCATGCTCAAGAAACATGACAACCAAATTCAAGGAGAAGATTGATGTTGAGGGTTATATATGGAAGAATATCTCTCAAGCGATAAAGGAATTTTACTATAAGGAGTTTGAGGTAAAAAAAATTATTTTTTGTTTTTAAATTGATGTTTATACATTTATTAGATAAATATTATTACATTATAAATACTTATTGTATGTTTTTTCTTTTATTTCAATTTTTTTTGATATTTTGAATTTGACACGGTCATTTATAAAGTATGGGAGAGACGAGCACATACACGCTATCGAGACTTTATTGGTGCGATACATAAGAATAATGTATGACCGCCTTAAATTTCTGAACAAATATAGAGTCGTTGGCAACAGTATTGGACATCACCTGAGCCAATTTCCATTTTAGAGCATAATTATACCAACAAACGTGAAGGACTGGGGGGAGAGAGTTTTCCCGTACGTACTAGAGGATTTATTACCTACCACGAGCATGCAGAGAGACTTGTAAATATCTACATTTTACATTTATTTTCTGATTTTACTTTGCTATATTTCAATTTAATTTGATGTGTGAATTTTTGAATGAATATATGTATATTATGAAGAATGATAATGTTATAAATTGTAGTTCACTTATAACATTTTATTCTGATGTAGGAAAAGTCTATGGGCACGAAGCCTACATCCCATCAACTCTTTTTACACACTCACACTAAGAAGCAAGATAGTATGACCTTCATCAACACCCGATGTAATGTATGTGAAATTTATGCTTTAATATTAATGCTTAATAATTATCACTTACTAACATAAACATTGTCTTATAGTAGGACCCAATGCAAGAAAGTTATTCAACGACAGTCTCAGCAGTTTGAAGATTTTGATGAGACTCAAACCTATCTTCATGCAGTGGGTGGTAGGGACCGCGTGGAAGGATATTCGATTTAGGTTCATTTGTGAACACATGTTATTTATAATCCTCCACGTCCAGTATAGCAACATCTAGTAGCCGGTCGATAACCAATGAAGTCAATGAGCTTCGAAACACAGTGCAAACATTGGCAACTCAGTTACAACAGTCGATGGAGTATATAGCTCAACACCGTAATGAGATGGATGAGTTAAAGGGGAGGCGTAGCACCTTATCGCAGCAATCAAAGCATCCGTAGTCACCAAATGAATAGTGTACTTGTAGTCATTTTGTATGAATTATTAATACTTATTATGTACAAAATAATTTTTTTATTATCAATTAAGATAATTTTTACTTTATATCATCAATCAACTTTCTGTTTTAATAAATTAAATGTTAAAACAAATCAAAATATTATCAACAGATAACTCATAACTGTTTAAATTATGCATCAACCATAACATAGTCAAATAAAATTTAATGCAGGGAAATTTTAAAAATAGTTTTTAGTAAATTTACCAACGGAAAGAGAAAGTTCGTCAGTAAAATCTATCGATTTACCTACAAAAAACAAATAACTGTCGGTAATAATAATATGAATTTACCGACGGAATAACCAAATTCGTTGGTAATTTTTCTGACGGACAAATCCTCGCCGATAGTAAATTTACCGACCGAAAACAACATAGAATAATCGTCGGTATACTCACCGACGATACACAAAATTTTCGTCGGTTAACTTGCGATGGACATTCTGTTATTCGTCGCAAATTATTACCTATGGCCGTATCTTCGACGCCTTGGTCCGTCGATAAATTTCGTCTCTAACTTAGCTTTCCGATGAAATGTGTAAATATTTCGTTGGTAATTTCCGTCAGTAAACTCCATTTTTCTTGTAGTGCAGGAAAAATCTTGCGTGAGAACATCTTCGTGAACAGAGGAGAAGACACCAAGCATGAAACTATAAACAAATCATGCCAACCACAAATATAGCAGACGATTAGGGTTTTCGTGTGAAGGAGAAGATTCCGAGCTTCAGATGACTCGCATGAAGGAGAAGAAGCCAGGCTTCATATTAGGGTTTATTAGAAATTTGATTAGGGTTATTAATAGATGGCGAGGGAATAGGAACAATAAAATAGAAAATTCTCTAGTTTTCTAGAAATTTTTTTCATAAAATAGAAAATAATTAGAAAACATGTTTATTAATAAAAGAATAGATCAATTTTCCAAGAAAAACGTGTTTTCTATTTTTCCAATTTTCTAGGAAATTAGAAAACTACTTTTAATAGGTTTCCAAATTTTCATCTCTAATTTTTAGGAAACTAGAAAACACGCTAACGTCGATCTTCTCCAACTCTTTTATCTTCTGTGCCACCCACCAAATCCTCCCTTCTCTTGTCGTACCTTTATTCATGATATTCTTGATTCATGATATCAAAGATATTCTTTCGTTCTCTTGTTGTAGGGTTATTATTTTCTGGGTTGTGTTTACTGACTTTGGGTTGAATGAACACGACGAATTGCTTTTGTATTTTCTGCGATTGCGATTTTGTTTTCTGGAAAAATCAATTACCTGCGTCTGTTGGATTTGCGTTTTGTGTTGGAGAACACATGGGCGATTATCGCCCAACGGACAGTCGGTGGTCTGGTGAGTTTTCGAAACTCACCAGCGACAGTCGCCCACCAGCGACAGTCGCCCACCAGCGACAGTCGCCCACCAGCGACAGTCGCCCACTAACGGCGGTCGCTGCTGTGCGAGGCGACCGGCAGCATGGACGTCGCCACCTGCGTGGGACGACGGTGGAGTGGACGACACGGTGAGGCGATGGCGGCGTGAGGCAAATGCAGGTGTGGGACGTCGGCGGAGGCACGAGTCGACAGTGGCGGTTCGAAGGGCCGACGGACGTTGGATGGTTGCAGTTGCCTCGCCTCTGTCACCATGGGCGATTGTCGCCATGGAGAATATGATGGGCGATAATCGCCCATCGTAGGCAACGCCATGGATGGCGTCGCTTGAGGGTGAAGTGGCGGCAGTCTTGGAGAAGACTGGTGGTCGGCGGCGGCATGGGATGAAAGTGGAGGCTAGGGTTTTGATTTCTAATTCTTTTGGAAATAAGTTTTCTGGAAAAAAGTTTTGGTGTTGGAAATGGGATTTTTAATATAATTTTGATTTCTAATTCTTTTGGAATCAAAACACAATTTTAGTAAACATGTT
>JANKOE010000009.1:16904342-16915833 GCA_026284465.1 Erythroxylum citrifolium | reverse complement strand
AGGAACCTAATGGGTCACACATCAAAGAGCAATTTGTGAAAGAAAAATCAATTTAATTAAGTTGGACTTAATTACAAGGTTTGAGAAACTTTGGGAATCAAATATGAGATATTTGATTTTATTAAAATTAAATTAATTAGAATTAGAATTCAATTCTAATTCTAATTATAATTAAAGAGTTTTAATTTTAATAAACAACTATCTTGGTTTTCTATTTAAAAAGGGAGAGCTTTATAGAAGCTAGCACTTTTTGTCTTCTTCCTCCAAAGGCAGTTTGGAAATTACTCTGTGGATACCATTAGAGGCTGAACAATTGAACAACTCGTGATTGATCACTCAAAGAAAAATATTTAAATTTTTTCTTCGAAAAGTGAACAAGGTACGATTTCTAAATCGAATATTGTTTTGATTCACGTTTAATTAATTATCGGGCTCCGCTCAAAATCCAAAAAAATTTGATTTCCGTTGCTTCCGTGATTCGATCACAATAGGATTCCAACAAGTGAGAGTGTGAGAGAGAAAATAATGAGAGAAAGAAGAAGGAGAGCAACGTCGGGTGTGGGTGTGGGAGGGAGATAGCGAGGGTGAGAGTGTGATTTTTTGTATAAAAGAGAGTGAGATTGTGAGTTTGTGAGAGAGAAAATGAAGAGAGAAAAAGAAAATGAAGAAGATGTAGCAGTAGTTAGCGTCGGGTGGGGGGGAGAAGAGAATTTTTAAGATTTCTTTTTTCAAAAATATCCCTGGAAATTTTAAAATTTTTGGTACCGGTCAGTATATGACTGGTATTTTGAATACCGGCCGATACTAACCGAAATAGGCCAGTACAGACTGGTACACCAGTCTGGTCTGGAGCACTCGTTTTTGTACCATTTTTGGCCACTGACTGGTATGGTACGAATTTCAAAACTTTGAATGGGCCACACATAAAGAAAAAGTTGAAGAGAAAAAAGTGTTTTTAATAAAGTTGGACTTGATTGTAAAGTTTGAGAAACTTTATGTTTAAATATGAGATATTTAATAAATAAAATTCAATATGAGATATTAGATCTTATTTGGGCATAATTGGTATTTAATCATAATTATTTGTAATTTTAACTAGAGTTTAATTGAAATTATAATTTTATTTCAATTAAATTACTAAATTTCTAAATCCTATTATAAATAGGATTAAACTCTAAGAAAACTAGCACTCTTTGCCTAACTCTATCTACAATAGTTATAGAATTCTCTCAATTTGTTTTGCAAATAACATTGGAAGTTGAACATTTGCGCGACTATGGTACTTAAGATAACCCAATTTTAGAAACAGTTTCAAGAAAATAATAAGAAAAAGATCAAGCTTCAGAATAATGTTTGAATTACGATTTTTTGCTTTACTACGATTTATGCTTTAATCATTTTTATAAAATTTAAAGTGAACTTGTGATGATTCTATAAATAATCTTTTGACTTTAGATCTCCAAAATTATCTCATATATGAATTGTTGTGTTTTGATACTACTTACAACCTATTTTAGTCAAAGATAAGTCAGTTATAGTCATTAGATATAGTATGAATTACATGAAGGTGATTGAGTGATTAATACAAGATTTATTATCTTAAAGTAATTAGGGTGAATGTTCCATTGTTTTTTATTAGTATTGATTCGAAAAATCCTTGATTAAGGTAAAATGTCATTTTGAAAATAATTTTCAAATGTCATTAATTGACTCAATTACAAATAGTGGACAACTAATGTGATTGGACTCAAAATATAGTAGAGATTAATTATATGCTCTATATCTACTCAAAATATTATCTGATGAAATGATTAAATTATACAAAAAAAATCATTCATATAAAGATTTGTCAAAACTACTTTGACATTCCTAAATATTTAGGTGGTTATGATACATTACTATACATCAATCATGATTTATGAATATAAAATTATTTAACTAGATAATTAGAGATACATTAAATGAGTTTAATTTATCTAATCCTAAATATGATTTATGGTTATAATTTATATCAATTGCCAACATATTTGAGAAGTCAATAGGTCACACAAACAGAACAAGTTGAAGAGAAAAAAGTATTTTAATCAAGTAGGACTTGATTGTAAAGTTTGAGAAACTTTATGATTAAATATAAGATATATAATAAATAAGAATCAATATGAGATATTGAATCTTATTTGCATGTAATTGATATTTAGCTAGAATTAATTTTAAATCTAATTAAAGTTTAATTGAAATTATAATTTTATTTCAATTAAATTATTAAAATATCTAAAGTTTATTATAAATGGGATTAAATTCTAAAGGAACTATCACTCGTTGCCTAACCCTCTCTATAATAGTTGCATAGTTCTCTCAACATATTATGTAAATACTGTTAGAGGTCAAACAATTATGTGACTATGACGGTTGAGATGAACCGATTTTGAAAACGGTCTGAGAGGAACGACAAGAAAATGATCAAGCTTTAGAATAAAATACGAATTGTTATTCTTACTTTATTATGATTTATGTATTAATCATTTTATATAATTTAAATAATTTTTCAATAACTACTGCAATAAGTTTGTTCTTTTTTTTATTTAGACTTTGTTCTCAATAAATTTTATCTACTTTCATTCTTGTTAAACGAATATTGATGTGAGGCATATATTTTTATATTTATTAAGTGGTGTGTATTTGTTTATTATGTATCTTATATGATCCTTTTTTATTTCTCTTTTCATGGAGAGCTTGTCTTTATTTAGTAATATAAAATGATTTTACAAATTTTTCGTGATTCCTAAATCAATTGATGATTAAGGCTTCAATTGGCCTAGTATACCATGTAATCCATTTATAGTTATCGAATAGAAGACTATCAATCATGTAAAGGATAATGAATTATTAAGTGGTAAACTTTTTTCAAATCTTTTATTTTAGGATTTAACCTTTTCATTTTTAATTAAATTTATAAATTTTTGAAAATTGAATAATTCAATTTATAACATTATTTCTATTAATATTTTAGTGATGTATTTAATGAATTACGTAAAATTGACATTTGAAAGGATTATGTGAGTCTTCGTCTTTGTATAATTTTTAACATTAAATAAATGACCGTATTTTAAATGTATAATAACTAATGTGTTTGAATATGAAACTTAAAAATTATATAAATGAAGATAAAGTCAGATATTTTTAGAATTTCACGAATTTTATTAATCACAATAATCAAATATTAATAAAAATAAAAAATAAGGAAAATATTAACGAAAATGAAGAAAATAAGCGCAGATAATCCTCAAATTCCCATTCGCAGTCAAATTTACTTTGACTCGAGCGGAAGAGTAACAAAAGCCCACTGTTACTATATTATTAACAGCTACCCGGTGGTCAACCATTGAAGTACTCCAGTCTTCCTAAGCCATTGCAAAAGACATAGGTGTTCTGTTTTAACATATGTAGTCTCGTTGTTGCATCTCCCACCTTTAGAAAGACTAGCTGTAGAACCTCAACCAGCAATCAGATACATAGAAGCCCGAAGGAAAAAAGAAAGCAAAAGTATGGATCCTTCTACGTGGCACAAAGTAGCAGCTGTCTCTGGTCAGGACTTCTCGCTAATCTTCCCTCTCCTTCTTCCTCTCACCTGTTTCTTATCTGGGTTTTTATGCTTTGCTTACTTCATATATTTTGACAGGAATGGCCGCTCTTGCGCTGGGCACTTATGGTGCGCACGTCTTCAAACCCCAAAATCCTGCTTATAAAGAGGTGCTCTGTACATTTCATTTGTTTCTTTTCTGCAATTGTTACACTTTAATCAGTTGGCTTTGGTTGAGTAAAGAAAGGGGTTAATCTTGTTTTCTTATATGTATGTGATTATGCACGGGGGTGAGAAGGTATGGCAAACAGCGTCTCTTTACCATTTGGTTCACACTGCAGCCCTTGTTGCTGCCCCCGTCACCAAAAATCCCAACATTGTGAGTTTCTCATCTTGCACTTTTGTCCATTTCTTGCTTTATTTCAACTTTCTTGTTTTTGAAGTGTAAACAATGTCCAAATTAGAACCTTTTTTGTAATTTTCTTTTTCTTTGGCTTCAGTTTGGGTCTCTTCTGACTGCTGGAATTCTCGGATTCTCTGGAACGTAAGTCGAAATTTTATCTTGCCTTTCTATATATTGACTGTGGGATTGGTTTTGATTACAGTTTGTGTGGACATTGGTTTAATTTCTTCAATTATTCAACCTCTCAAGTTACGTACTAAATTCTAGTACCTAACTTGACAGCCCCAAGTCTGAAGGCAAGGAGAAAATTTAAACCATGCCTAAAACCATTACGCAACATATTTTGGAGCTCAATGTAGATATCAATTAGTTATAGAGACAATCAAGTTCTCTATAAATAAGAAGCTCTCCAACTAGTGGCAGATGGGATGCATCTGAAGAGCCTCAAGTCAAAGAATCATTGGCTTTGAATCCTAGAAGTATGGCCTTGCTATTTTAGATATAGGCTGGTTAGCATCTACTCGATTAAGCATCAAATCAGGTCCTAGTTTTCTCCTAATCTTGAATTTTCCATCTTAGTAATACCTTTTAGTTTTAACAACAGCTATATCCATCTCTTTGAGGAGGCCGGAGAGTGCTTGAGGATTCTTTGCTTGCTGTCTGTACATTTTGCTATTTCTTAACTGCCAGATTAAGTATGTAAGGCAGGCAAAAGCATGAGTTGAGTCGTCATTTGTGCCCCTAGTAGCCTTGCACATCCAATTGACTATGTTATTCCAAGTGCCATTTTGATTTGTCAGCATGCACAAGTTCTAAAGATAGGATCAGGTAGTGGAAGTGTATTGACAACTGGAAGGTAGGTGTTTGCGAGATTCATTCTCTAAGTTGTAGAGCTTGCCAGTTTTGGAAATGGATAAGAACCCAAGTCTGGCTAAGGTATTCAACTTTTGGTTAATTGCAAGCCATAGTGTGAATAAGAGCTGTTTTGCTCTGTATGTTTATTCCTTAGAGAATGTAGTACATATATACATGAATGGCATAGAGAATCTATACAAAAAAAGGAAATAATCGTAAGATAATGCTAATCCCTAAGATAGTGCTAACTAATCAATATAATCTGATTGCAATATTATGTGATATTATCGTATATTGACCACACTCCCCTTCAAGTTGGATCATAGATATCAATCATGTCTAACTTGCCAATACGTTCTTCAAATACTAGTCTTTGAAGTCCTTTGGTAATACATTTGCTATCTGCTTCTTTGTTGGTACATAAGTGAGACATATTGTTCCATCTTCTATCTTTTCCTTGATAAAATGTCGATCAACTTCAGCATGTTTTGTTCTCTCATGGTGGACTGGATTGTGTGCCACGCTTAGGGTTGCCTTGTTATCACAATAATGCTTTATAGGTGATCAAAATTGATTTTCAATTCTGTAAGTACTCTTTTCAACCGGAGCCTTTCACAAATTCCTTTTGCAACTGCTCTAAGTTTAGCTTCTGCACTACTCTTGGCTACCACCTTTTGCTTCTTACTTTGCCACGTGACCAAATTTCCCCACATGAAGGTGCAATATCTAGTGGTTGATCGTTTATCCTCCTCTGAACTTGCCCAAAATGAATCGGTATATATTTCAATTGTTCTTTAATCTCCCTTTTTGAACCATAATCCTTTCCCAAGAGTATCCTTTAGATACCTTAAGATCTTATAAACTGCCTCAAAATGCTTGCTCTTTGGTGCGTGCATGTATCGACTTACAACACTTACGGCGAAAGCAATATCTGGTCTAGTATGAGACAAATAAATTAACCTTCCTACTATGTCTGGTATTATTCATGGTTAACTAGTTTATCTTCTTCAACTTCAAACTTTGTACTTTCAATGGGGGTGATGCTTGGTTTACATCCTAACATTCCTGTCTCCTTCAAGAGATCAAGAATGTACTTTCTTTGTGAGATGTAAATCCCTTTCTTTGATCTAGCTACTTCCATGCCTAGGAAATACTTCATTTCTCCTAAGTCTTTAACTTCAAACTCTTTCCTCAAAGCTGACTTGAGTCTTGTAATTTCCTCTGCATCATCACCAGTTAGAACAATATTTACATAAACAATCAAAATTGTCTTCTTACCTTCTCTAATTCTAAAGAACATTGTATGATCAGACTGAGCCTGTGTGTATCCTTATGTTTTTAGGACTTTGGCAAATCTTTCAAACCAAGTTCGTGGTAATTGTTTTAGTCCATATAAGGATTTGCTTAGTCAGCATACTTTGTTTCCTCCTTCGTCCTTATCAAACCCTGGAGGAAGTTTCATATGTCCTTCTTCCTTCAGTTTGCCATTCAAGAAGACTTTTTTAATGTCAAGTTGTTGAAGGGGCCAATCGAAGTTAGCAGTTATAGATAGTAATAGTCTGATAGTGTTTAATTTGGCCACAGGTGCAAATTTATCTTTGTAGTCCATCCCATAGGTTTGAGTATAGCCCTTTGCTACCAGTTTCGCTTTATACCTCTCAATGGAACCATCATCCCTATATTTGACTATGAATATCCACCTACACCCCACGGGTTTCTTCCCTTTTGGCAGATCAACTTCTTCCCACGTTTCATTCTTTTCAAGCGCTCTTATTTATTCAAAAACTGCTTCTCTCCATTCAGGAACTTTAAGAGCTTTTTGGATATTATTCGAAATGTCAATTCTGTCCAAATTAGTAATAAATGCTTTATATTGAGAAGTGACAGCGCGTGTTGAGTGCACTGCAAAATTTACCTGACTCTGCACACTAAAATTTGTAGTTATGGTAAGTCGGGATCGAATCCACGGGGAATGTTTAGTTAATTTTCGTAATGAAAATAATTGACGCAAGGAAAGTAAATGGGGGGGTTTTTGGGTTTCGAATAATTTAGAAATTAAAATAAAAGTAAACTATCGAAAATAAATTAAAACAGATAATTGAAAATGAGAAAAGTGTTAAGTATAAGTATGATCTGGTTTTAGGGTCAATCTCGGCTTAAGCACAATCAAGCATATTCTTTCATTCTAAAGTTTTTATAATTCTTTTCGGACTATTGATCTGAGACTAATAGAACGTTCTACAAATCTCGGTTTCTCTTAGGTTGTATTTAATCAAGTCCTTGTGGTAAAAAGGTAGAATTATTACAAGTTTATGGTAAAGAATGGATTAAGCAGATTTTAGAGTGAAATAATCCCAAGACAAGTGAATTGAGAGTTGAACACCATCCTTTGTTATCGAATTTATGGTCATAATTGCAATAAATAGTTAATGGATAACTTTTGTATCAGATGGTATTATTTTATGCGACAGATGCATTCCTAATTGACGTTGCTAATGATAAACCTTCCAAGTACATCTCTAACAACCCGAGTTTACTGATCAGTTTGAAGATTAGCTGAACCTTGCCTATCATCAGAATAGTCTTTTATCAGATAAGGAATGCCGAGATCCCACAGATATATTTGCTAAATCAGATCAAACATTGTAAACTTGACTTATTCACATTAGTATGGTATAAGCTCTTTAGTATGGTCATTTTCTTGCATATTGCAATTTGATTGTTTTTTTTTCCATTTTCTATACTCTGATAGTGAAATAGCTGGGCCAACATCCGTTTGAATTTCAGAGGGTCATGAAGCTAAGTTTTGCAGTATTCACAAGTTGGTGTTGTTTGGATGGACTTGAAATCAATTTCAGCATATAATAACTGTAGGAAGACTTCAGCGAGTTCTATTCATCATAGGACATTCAGTAGTTGGTCCAATAAGAATTAAGTTCAAATGATAGCAATCTAAGTATCTCAATCACAATCTTGGAGTTGATAGAGAGTTCCTTGAAGGGAGAAGATTGAGTGTCTTCCGTACTCTTTCTCGCTATCTGCTTTCTTTCGATCTTTTGTTTCTTATCTTAAATCCTGCTTTGACTGGGATATAAGTTGATATGCGCAAGGAAAATATTCAAGCTAGAAGTTATAAGAAGTTGGTCTGGCTTGCTGCAGGTGTTATACCGTTGCACTGATGGAGGACAGAAAGTATGCTACCTTAGCTCCATTTGGTGGCTTTGCATTTATTGCTGCTTGGGCAAGCTTGTTTTTCTAAGGACAAAAATTTCTCACATATATGTATATTATCCAGCACCTGCGTCTTGTATCCAATGCTTGGGGATTTAAGTGGCTGCTCATAACATGTTTAGCATTCTCCAATGTGTTGCCAATAGTGTTATCAGTTATTAACATGGGCTGTTTCTTAAAGAAAATAGAATTAGAGATGTTAAAGGGAATGCCATCTCATAGATTATTGCATTTGAACTGTGTGAAGAAGGCTTCTTCCGCCTAGGTTGGTTAACTGAAAACAAAAATATAATGTTAAAGGACTAGTGGAAAGCAGATTCTCTCTAAAAAGGCCCTGCGAAGGATAGTATACCAAATCATTTAAACATCCACCATCAGTGCATACTTTGATAACGAAATGTTTAGCTATGCTGATACAATGGTCTACGAGCCGCATTCTATTATCTTTTGGGAATGCGAACTTGCGACGTGCGGTGACCAAGGCTGAAATCTGATAACTCTGGTACCACTAAGTCCCCTGAAAGGTCTTACGAAAAGTTAGCATACCAAATCACTTAAACAACAATCTTAGATATTACAAGACCTTTTTAGCCTTTTAACTTAGTTTTTCAGGATGCTCGGGACCGTATGATGATAACTAATGCCATATTGACATTGGTATCAGATTATATTTTGGTCAGGTGTTGTATCAGTACTGGTTAATATCGGGTACTGTTTCGGGTCATTTTTAAAATTTATGAAATAATCTCTAATTTTTTTAAATTATAAAATAGTCTATTAGTAAATTATACTTTATAATTTTATATCAACCATGTCTCTAAAAATTATAATAATAAGAATTTAAAATAACAATAATTTATTTATTTTTATTAACATTAATTTTCACATATAAATAATAACTATAATTAATATACAAAAAAGATTATTTAATAATCATTCAAGTATAAAATTAAGAACAATACAAAGTATTTGAAATATTACAATTTCATCATATAATAAATAATAATTACATCAAAACATCAAATAAAAAGAAAAATAAATATTCTATTATAATTTACATCAAGATTTTGTGAAGAAGAAATGACCAATTAGAAGTGAAACCTGAAATAAACATATATTATTTAATTTACTACCAATTAAATATATTTATTATTAATAAGAATTTAAACAATTTAATTTAACATTATATATTTATTTAATTAAAATTAATTATTACTAAAATTATAAAACTTAATTTTTAAATTTAATTTATAAAATTAATTTAATAATTATTAATAAATATAATTAAATTTTAAAATATTTTTAAAATATATAAATTTGTGATAAAATTTGATTTAATAATTAAAATATACCTAAAATAAATATTAGTTTATAAATAATAATTTTTAAAATATTTATTTAAAAAATAAAATATTTTTATTAATACATATTATATAAAATATTAAAATAATTTTAAATATAAATAATTTATTTTAAGTTTATTTAATTTATA
Source organism: Erythroxylum citrifolium (assembly GCA_026284465.1). Taxonomy (NCBI): domain Eukaryota; kingdom Viridiplantae; phylum Streptophyta; class Magnoliopsida; order Malpighiales; family Erythroxylaceae; genus Erythroxylum; species Erythroxylum citrifolium. The sequence continues at coordinate 16,906,272 of JANKOE010000009.1, read as the reverse complement.
ATTATTATTAAAATATAAATTAAAAAATCAAAATAAAATCTGAACTAAATAAGTAAATAAATTACGATGATCTTCTTTCACGAACACGCCTTTAAAGTTGTGACGAAGTATGTGAACCAAGCTGCTACACAAATGAGGTCACAGTGAGTACGTTTGAACTTGCCTCTAATACATCATGAAGCATGGAAGTGTGCATTAGTATAGTGTTATCAGCAACAACGCTTGGAACTGAACCTGTTGAGATTGTAGCTTTTCTTTCCCTCCGAAGCTTTCGTGTTTTTGCACCATCGCGAATGAATCTCGAATTATTTGACTGCGTCGTCAACACGTTCTTCCCCCGCTCACATCTTCTCCCTTCTTGTACCGATATCTGGGTCACATTGAGATATGCACTTTGCAAAATCTGCAGCATCAGCACAGCGATCAGACCAGACTCTGTATTTGTGGACTGGCCTAAGGCGTACTATGTAGGTGCTCGATGACACATAGAGAGATGCTCTCATGATTAATAAAAGCTTCAATTGCGCCGACTGATACTTGATAGCTTCCGGAGCTGCTCAAGATCACAACATGTCATCTTCTCCGTTATTTCCCAGCATCGCTCCGAGTCTCGCAGAGCCAAAGCGAGGTACTAAGCGTCCCAGAGTCATTGGATTCGGTGAAGCAGCAAATGATGGACTCTCACGAGGCATAGATATCATTCAGGCATACACAGTCCTTTCGGTCCCTTACCCTGACACAACACTGGTAATCATCGATCCCCCTTCAGGCAAAGTCTTGAAGCTCTTTCAGGGAAAGGTTGAATTTGTGCCATCGGCCGCTCCTGGATCAATGGTCTGGGAGTGTACAGAAAACAAAGGCTGGCTCAGCTTTCGGAACCCGATCTCAGGCTGCTTTCTCTCAAGTGAGAAGACAGATTCACTGTGCCTCACATGTTTCGCACAACAGAATGAGAGCGGATGCTTTATAACGCAAGCGTTACCAGACGGGACTTTCATGTTACGCCGAAGGGTCGGAGATCTTCTCTGGCCGATCGTACTAGTGCAGGACGAAGGCGGAGAATGCCATCTCGGGGATAGTGACAAGCTCGATGCCAAAGGCTGTCCTTTAAGATTTCGCAAAGTCATTGATCCAGTTGCGGCTGAATGAGGGGTAGTATTCTCAGGATGCACAAACAGGAGTACCTGGGAAGAAATTCGGGCTGATCAGACCTCTAGAGGAGTGATACGTACACGCGCATCAGTAGGTAAAAGTATGTCATTGCTAAGTCCCGCTAGTAGGCGGGACGGATATCTAGGTTATCGGCGGATATAGTCTAAGTCCGCTTCTATAGCTAATATTATAATAATTACCGCCTTTTTTAAAGACCTTAATAGTCTTTACTAAATTATATTATAATAAAAGATCTATATCTATACTTATTTTACTATAGATATTTCCTTTATTAAGTTCTTATTACTATTTATTCTTATTATTTATCTAGAGGTATTACTTCTTTTCCTCCTATATCTATTATCTTTTATAAGTATTATTATAATTTAATCTCTAATTTTAGTAATTAATTTTAGAAAGCGGCTAGATCGCGTTAAGTAATTATAGATAGAAGGGGTTTCTAATTATAGCTTTTAGAGTAATAATCTATTTAAAATCTTAACTAAATATCTTCTATTATAAGCCTTTAAAAGCTCTAATATATTCTTTAAATCGATTATATTAAAATATTTATTATACTTTAATCTATATCCTTTCTATTATATTAAATACTATTATACTAATTATTATAAATTAGCCCTCTATATAATATACCTTTCTATAATTTTTTCGATTTTATATTTTTAATTCTTAGTCCTATCTTTAACTTATATTAGTGGCGCCTTATTTAATAGTAGGCGTAAGAAGGGATTTAATATTAGGTCTAGATATAATTTTA
>JANKOE010000009.1:16803903-16815135 GCA_026284465.1 Erythroxylum citrifolium | reverse complement strand
CTGAGAACTCATCAATCATGGTTAACATGGAAAACATGATTCATTAAAGAATTGAAATCAATAGGTTCAACACAAAAGGGAACCAGAAGATGTAAAGAATCTGAAATCATTTGATAAATCGGGCATACAACATGCTAGACTCAACTACATGGAGTTATATGTCAAATATTTCATATGGATTCAAAAACAATTGAACAAGCTGCAAGATAAAAGAAAGGCTTACTACACAAGTATAGTAATATGATTATACTCACCTTGACTATCTCAGGAAATTCTGATTTCTACCTTTCTTGAACTTAGGAGATACTAGATACGACTTCTAGTTCTATCCCTTGTCTGCTTTCACAAGCTATTGGGTAACATGCACGAAAATACATATACCCTCAATATTCATTCTCACATGAGCCTCATTTCTTAACAAATATCATAAAAACTGCACAGGTCCCATTCATGATGGCATGTCTCGTAACACAAAGGTCCGATGTTCTTCAAACTTTTCAGACCTCTAGTTAACACATAAGCTCACATTTCTTCTTTTATGAACATGTTCTAATTCGGTCATTAAGGATATCCATATCTCCTATTTACAATCAGCCTTAACATGTAGTCATGAGTCGGACCCTTACCGACTCAAAACCTTATAACTCACTCATTTCTCATTTTATTCAGGTGATTCCAAGCTTCATTTTTAATAGACTCATATAGCTATCACATATACAAAGATCACTCATAAAGGAGGCAAATTGGATTTATTGTGATTTTTAAAAGCTTGCCCTGATTCTGTTCTCTTCTGTCACTCATAAACATGCTTCACTTATTCGCCTATATCTAGTAGAACACGCATCCAATTAAAATTTTCTTTGTACAGAACTTAGAATACACATTTTGGAACATTTCTTAAGAAGAACTCATCATCCAATTCTAACCCTAAGGTTTTCAAACAATTAACTTTTAGTTCTCGTTTTAATCTCGCTAGTATTCTGAATCAGTACCAAATTGGGGCCTATTACTCTCATTCGGCTCACCATAAAATCGTAGAAATATTCATGGAAATAATAGACATATAGATCTACAACTTTTGTGTTTTGAGTTGCTTCAGATTCTCATGTAAAATAGCTCAACAAAAATGAAAAAAGAGAGCCACGAATCTGTCTCCATCACAGCTCAACCTTTAAAACCCTAGGTTTTGGTTTAACCCCCCAAATCACCATATGCACGAAATTTCTTCAAGAATAAGTGTCATTGGACATCAAAGAACAAAAATCTATCATCCAATCATCAAACTCATCGACTTCCATCAAGTGGGTTTCACAAAGAAGAGAAAATCAATCTTTAAACTCATAGATCTAAGCATAGAAGCGAAGGCTTACCTCTTTATGTTGATGAAATGGCTTAAATCACCTTCTTCTTCTTGCTATAAAGCTTGAAATAAACTTGGAGGACCTCTAATGGAGGTTTCGTGAGAGAGAGGAAGGAATAAGACAACTCTTTTGTCTTATTCTCCAACTTAAGTCCTTATATATGTTCAAAGTCCACTTATTTACAAAAATGCCATTCTTGTTCTGCTACTTTTAAAAATCTGTCCGAACAACTTCCTAAGACCACCGAAAAATATCATACATCATAATCTGATGTCACTAAAATTATTATTCACTGTTCTGTGATTTTTAATGACATCAGTCTTAAATACTGATTTATTACGGTATACCGGGTAATCTAGATATCGGGTATTACATTCTCCCCCCTTAAAATAAATTCGTCCACGAATTTGAAAATTTACTTCATTGGGGGGAAAACTGAGAATACCTAGTTCTCATTGATCTTCTGTTTCCCATGTACATTCCTCAACTCTTTGGTTCTGTCATTGGACTTTAGTTATCGGAAGCTCTTTATTCCGCAACTTCCTAATCTGTCTGACTATGATGGGGCAAAGCTAACCGATACAACACATTTCTGGCCCTTTCAAGGATCTCAAATGGTCCAATATCTAGGATTCAGCTGCCCTCTCTTTCCAAATCTAACTACACCTTTCATAGGAGAGACTTTTACGAAAACTTGATCACCTAGTTTATACTGTACGTCCCTTCTCTTAGGATATGCATAACTCTTCAGGCCATTCTTAGTCTTTCATGTATCAAAGGAACTTTTGCAGACATTTCTTGAATTAAGTCTGGTCCCTCTAACTGTTTTTCTTTTCCTACTTCTGTCCAACAAAGTGGGGATCTGCACTTTCTGCCATACAATGTCTCATACCTAATCCTTTGTCTTAGCCCATTTAAACCATTAACTGGCTCTTTCTTTTGAAGGGGGACATGATACAAACTTTCCATCGACTTTTTACTCAAGCATCAGCCACTACATTGGCTTTACCTGGGTGATGCAAGCTTGTCTCAAGTTCAACTCTTCTGTTGTTGAATGCACTAAAGACTCTTATGATCTGCATATATTTCACTCTTTTCACTATATAACTAGTGTCTCCATTTTTAATGCAAATGTCACAGCTGTCCTTTCTAGATCATGCATATGATAGTTTACTTCATGCTTTCTTAACTGTCTTGAAGCATAGGTAATTTTCTTTCCATTATGCATCAACACATAGCTTAAACCAACTTTGGAGGCATCACAAAATATCACATAATCACCTTTCCCTGAACGCAATGTTAACACTGGAGTTGATGTGAGACATTCCTCAAGCTTTTGGAAACTTTGCTCACATGAATCATCCTACTCAAATCTCACTTGCTTCCGGGCTAATCTCGTCAATGGAGCAACTATCTGGGGGAAATCCTTTACAAATCGTCTGTAATAACCGGCCATACTTAAGAAACTTTGTATTTCGGTAACCTTCGTAGGTCTAGGCTAGCTAGACACTGCTTTTACTTTCTGAGGATCTACTTAAATCTCTTCTTTACTAATTACTTGACCCAGGAAAATTTCCTCTTTCAAACCAGAACTCACACTTTGCCTACTTGGCATATAACTGATTATCCCTAAGGATTTGTAACACCATTACCAAGTGTTTTCCATGTTCCTCTTGGCTCTTGGAATATACCAATTTATCATCAAAGAAAACCACAACGAATTTATCCAAAAACGGCTTAAAGATTCTATTCATCAAACCCCTAAGGGCTGCTGGTGCATTCGTTATGGAAGCACCAGGAACTCATAGTGTCCATATTTGGTTCTAAAGGTAGTTTTCTGCACGTCCTCTTTTCTAATCCTCAATTGATGATACCCATATTTGAGATCAATCCTAGAGAAATGACTGGCTGCTTGTAATTGATCAAACAAATCATCAATCCGAGGAAGTGGATATTTATTCTTAATAGTTGCTTTATTCAACTACCTGCAAACTATGCATAATCAAAGATCCATCTTTCTTCTTGACAAATCACACTGGTGCACCCCACGGTGGACTACTGGGTTTAATAAACCCTTTATCAAGCAATTCCTGCAACTGCACCTTTAACTCTCTCAGTTCTATAGGTGCCATTTTGAAGGGAGTAATAGAGACAGGGTTTATACTAGGAAGGGGTTTTATGTTAAACTCTATTTCTCTTTCTGGTGGTAATCCAGGTAAATCTTCTGGAAACACATCTGGAAAATCCATTACTATAGGGATCTGTTGTATCTCACTGATCTCCCTTCTGGTATCCCTAACTGAGCTATATACCCCTGACATCCCTTTCTTAGGAGTCTTTGGGCCTGCATAGCTGAAATTCTGTTAACAGGAAACCTAATTCGATCACCCTGATGTAACACTTCTGTTTCTAGATCTGGCCCAAGTATAATTCTTTTGGCATAACAATCCTTTGTAGCATGGTAACTTGATAACCAATCCATACCCAAGATAACATCAAATTATAATACTGCTAACTCAAACAAATTTGCCATAACTTTTCTGCCTTCTATTTTTACTACACATAAGGGATAAACATATTTCACTTCCATAGTTTCCCCTAAGGGTGTAACTATACTCAACAGGTCTTTCATTAATTCTCTCTCTCTATTTAGCTTTCTCACAAAACTTGGCGCTATAAAAGAATGAGTGGCGCCCGAGTCAAATAACACTTTGGCATTCTCATTCTGGATAAGGACTATGCCTATCTCAACATTCATCTTAATTAAAGAAAAATCATATCCTTTTTCATAACAGGGAATGGACGTTCTATTCATAATACCAATTTAACCTAATATCAACAGTTCCTCATAGGAATACCTGTTACAGCTGTATTAGAGGCCTGTGCTTCTCAGGGATTCACAGCAAACACTCTCCCCTGACCTCTATTTGCTGGAGCTGGCATTTGCCCCATGCTCTAGGTGAGTGCTTAGCCCTGAGGTCTACCTTTACCAACTAGGCCTCTATTAACATATCTGTCTATTTGTACCGTAGTTTATGAAACTGAGGGTTGAGCTGCTTGCTTTTCTGGCATTGGGCAGTCTTCCATGAAATGCCCTCGCTGTCTGCACCAATAACAACCCCTGAACCCGAGTATGTAGGATCCTTGATGATTCTTTCCACAGACATCACAAGTAGTTCTAACCTGATACTGTGCTGGAAGTTGCTGTGATCTATTCTTAGCTGGGTTCTGTGTACCACTAGGTGCTGAAAATACTGATGCACCTAGATTCCTGACTCTTTCTTGAACCCCCCTGACGAGCAGACTTTACTGGTTGTTATCTCTGTCTCATCCGAGAGCTATCTCTTTCTCTACGGCCTCTACCGCTCTGGCCTTTACTTTTTCTTCTCGATTCTCTTTATGCTCTCCCTCCTTAAACTTTGCTTCTAATTGTCGAGTCTTATCAATCAGCCTCGACAAATTGGGGAAGTCAATCACTACAATAGCACTATACAAGGAAGGTATGAGTCCTAACTCGTATCTTTCCATTTGCAGCTTCAGTAGGCACAATTGTTGTAGCAAACTTGCATAAATGTAGGAATTCACTTACATAATCATCTACGCTCACACCAAAGCTTTGTCTGAGCCTTTCAAATTGCAAAGCTCGATTCTGTCTCTCATATGGAGAAATAAACTCATCAATTAATGCTTGCTTAAAGAATTCCCAGGTTAGAGGGTTCTCACCATATAATTGATCCTCAATATTCCTTTGGAACCATTTCCAAGCATTCTTTATCAGTTTAACCCCCACTAATTCTATGATCCGTGCATCAGAGCAAGCTAATCTCCTGACCATTTTCTCAGTATGACTCATAAACTCTTGGGGATCCTCATGTCTCTCACCACCAAACTCAGAGGTTTGTAATTTTAGGAAATCATTGATACTTACCCCTTCACCATCTAAAGCTTGCCTAGGAAATCCTCTAAGCATTTGCACTGGCTGTGGTGGTGCAGGAACAACTTCAGGTACAGCCTGAGTCCTCTCTTTCTCTAAGTATTCTTACTTCTTCTCTCAATTCTAGAATCTCCTGCCTTTCTCTTAAGGCTTGGTTCTCTGCTTCTAAGGCTTCTATTCTTTGCCATAAGGTTCTAACATCTTCCCCTTGAGCAGCTTGGGGTTCAGGGTCATTTTCTATCTCTGATCTCCTCCTAACTCTAGGTGGAGACCTTTCTTCTTGTTGTTCTTGCTACATGGACTCAACATCAAGTACAACAGTCAGAATTCTACCCTCCTAGCACGACTTTGTCCTTGATGAGGAGGTATTCTTCCTCTAAGAAGCATCTCTAATAGGGAAAATTTTAAAACCTATTTAGACACAGAAATAACATGTTATTGTCAGGATATAGATCCTATGCTCCATGGTGTCATGCTCATGCAAGAATATCTTATGCATATCTCTTCTCCTAAACTTTTCTTTAATACTTCTTATCCATGATCTAGATCACAAGATCCTTACTCTTATACAAACTTTGGCTCTGATACCATCTGACACGACCCGACTTTTTGGGCCGTGTTGGCATTAGGGAATGGGTAGGCTTAACGCCACCAAAACCCGTAGTAAGCTCAACTTTTCTATGTTTTACTAAAAATCTGGCATGACTCATTCATGTCTAATTAAACCTTATACCTGCTTAATAGGTTGTAAGAAGTAAGGATCTAAATCTACTATTCTCACATACAACATCTACTAATCATCAATATCAACCAACATCATTCTCAATAACATAATATATCCATACATGTTTTATGTACATATGAGTATGACAAACCCATGGAGAAACTATGAGCATCTGCAACCAACATCATGCCAAAACATTACTTGTCTGCTTATCCAAGTGAGTCTCAAAAGACTTGGATTTCTCTCTCTTGTTCGACTTGCTAATCTCCTGAAATGGTGATAGTGAGGTGTGAGTCTACAACGCGACTCAGTGAGTTATAAACATACTGCCTTGCTTATGTATAATGCCTCTAAGAGTAAATAGGTAGCAAATCTCAATTGCGGCAACGACATGAACATCAATAATAATTTCAAAATGAATTGCTCAAAGAAAACATAAATTTGGTTCTTAAATTCTTGATTCTTTCTAAAATATAACTTCTTTCAAAAGTCTCGTTTCTTTCAAAAGTCTCATTTCTTTCAAAAGTCTCGTTTCTTGCAAAAGCCTAGCTTCTTTCAAAATTCTGAGTTTCTTTCAAAACTCTAGTTTCTTTCAAATCTCTAGTTTCTTTCAAAACTCTTGTTTATTTCAAATCTCTAGTTTCTTTCAAAACTCTAGTTTCTTTCAAATCTCTAGTTTCTTTCAAAACTCTAGCTTCTTTCAAAACTCTAGTTTCTTTCAAAACTCTAATTCCTTTCAAATCTCTATTTTCTTGATTCTGAGTTCTTCTCATTTCTAAGTTCTGATTCTTTCTGAACTCCTTAGGAAGAGACAGAGGCATGCTAGTATGGCATATCTCTCCTTTTCTAGATTATTTCTGAAATCCTTAGGGCAAGACAGAGGCATGCTATATGGAGTCATATGTCAAATAAGTTATAAGGATTCAATAACAATTCAACAAGCCGCAAGATAAAAGAAAGGCTTACTACACAAGTATAGTAGTATGATTATACTCACATCAACTATCTCAGAAATTCTGGTTTCTTTTCTACCTTTCTTGAACTTGGGAGGTACTAGGTACAAAGAATTTACAAATTTATAAGACCTTATTGGGTTTTTGGGTCAAACTAGTTGTTAAAAATAAGAAATTGTCATTATCAATTACTAGTTACTGTGTATTGACTGATCAATATGTGGTTGACCAATGTAGTAACTGATGGAACATTAATGCTAATCTTAAGAAAGATTGTATTGGTTGGCCATTGTGCGGTTGACAGATGTACTAACTATTGGAACATTGGTTAATTGTAACCCATTGGTTGATTGTAACATATTGGTTGACCAATGCACAATCAATATTGCTATAAAGTCTTGGTACATAAGTTTTGACAACTTTAACTTGTATTTTCTACCATTAACCTATATAAGTCTCCCAATATACCTAAAACCATTATTCTAACATCTTTAAATGGGTAAACTTAATTTTTCTAATGCAAAATTGAGTTAAAGCACTTCTTTAAATGTACCCAAATGTATGTTTTAAGGATCTTCCTTTTCTTTAAAATCAAAACCTTAATTCCTTTTAGTGACTAAAAAGACTCAAGCAATGAGCTAAAATATAAATGTGTTTATGTATAAAAAGCCTTTAAAATATCAAATTGATTAAGTAGGAAGTATACATTACATATTCATTTATAACTTTGTTCTACTTGTTCTTTCTTGGTCTTGATTTTGTTCTTCTATTGAATCAGTTGAACTTCAACTTTTCTCTAGTGACTTCATGAGATGTATCTAGATAAGTAAATATTAATTTTAGGTGAAGAAAAGTCACGCCCATGAGTTAGCTAACACGACCGTACAAGTGTAAGAATTATCTGTATAAAAATCCGAATAAATTTTGTTAGGTTGTTATATCCTCCAGGAAAAAATTTTCAAGAACGCCTATAAATTTATATTATCAACTTTTTGTAAATCAATGCCAATGTTTCATCTTATTCCTCCTCCATCTTTGTCCCTAATTCTGTGATAAATTTACATAAGGAAATCATCCTCAAATGTCGCATAATTTGATGTGGTTGAGATTAGGAGATCTGGGTAGGAAGGTTGCAAAGAAGCTTGTGGTAAAACGGTAAAAGGGCAACTTCTGTAGTGTTACAAAGAAAATGACAAAGGATGTCGACACTACCAATGCTTCCTCGTCATTCATGCTCCATCATCATCCCTAATTTTGTGATAAATTTACATAAGACAATCGTCCGAAAATGTCGCATAATTTGATGTGGTTGAGATTAGGGGATCTGGGTTGGGTTTTACAAGGGGTAGGAAGGTGGCAAAGAGAAGAGAGATGAGACAATGAGAGGACGACTTCTGTAGCGTTACAAAGAAGATGAAAGAGGACATCGACTAGGTCAACCTAGCTCATAAGCCACGAAATTTGGGAAGAGTAACAGAGTGTTTAAAATTTAAAAAGAACAACGACGTTTTTCAATTAGACATAATAAGATAAGGTTATATTAAATAGAAGATTTGGACTCATGTATGTGTTAGTCTAATATGGAAACAAAAGTCTACTTTGATTGATAATTTTTAAAAAGATTTTCAATATAGTAGTAGTACAATATTATTTTTAACAGAATTAAATTTATTAGTGCAATTTAACATCACAACTGAACAATCTAAACTTATTAAACAGTCAAACAATATTATATTAAAAATATAATTTATATTTTAATATTATATAAAAATTAAGTATGTGTTGTTATTTATATCAATTTTGATCTTATTATATTTATAATGTAATAGACATCATTTTAATACTCTTAAAATTTAAAATAATAGAATTATAAGTACTTATAGCTTTATTTTGGTTAATTGTGGGATAATATTGTTTAAAAAACTAGTTGAGAGTTATATTTAGTTGTAGTTTAAAATTTTTGATAACTAAAATGCATGTTATTTAATTAAACTTATAAGTTATTTTTGGAATGATATTACAAAAGTAATTAGAGATAATCAACTATTAAATGGTCTATAAATAAAATATCTACATATTTAAAGAAATGTAAATAATAATAACTTAAATTTAAATTCACTTTCTCATTTTACTATATGAAATTTGTGCAATTTGAATATTCCTTCATTAATTTTATTAAACTGAATTAACTTAGTCAAATGTTGACTTTTTCGTACGATACTTTCAGTTTTCTTCATCTGCGCATTGACAGGCATTGTAGGTCCCAGCAAACGGCCATCTAAAATCCTAAATAGATTCTGATAGATAACATAGCGTAGGATGGTTCTACTTCTGAACAGAAGGTACTTTTGTACTTTGGTTCTTTCCAAAGATTACCCACTGACCTGAACGCGTCCCTACTCCCTGCTCCCTAGACTATCTCTGGCTCTGCCCATAAAACAAAACACTTTATTAATCCCATTAAATACGTTATATATTTTTGGGGTGTCGTGGTTGACGACCAGGAGATGAGATCCCCTTCCAGTACAACCAGCCACCCAGCGGTTGATAAGACATGAGCATGCCATCCTCATACCCATACCTCTGACCAGAGTCGATAGACATTTCAGTTCAGTTCAGCTCAGTGAGTCAAAAAGGACGGCTCTCTTTGTCGCTCTCTTTGTCATAGACTTATAGTCCCCACCCCTCTTAAGTGCAATTTGTTGTCTTGAAATGACTACACCCAGGAGATAACGTCTCTTTGTTTTGCTTTTAATGGTTGAGACTCCGCGAACAGATCTTCTGTGATCTCCCTCCTGAGAGTCCTGACTATTCAAGCTGCACATTCATTAGTTTCTTTCTCTTCTCGGTAACTTGTTCAGATAGCATAGTCCTAAAAGTCACATTTGAAGTATAAAAAAATTAATATTTTAAACTCATCATTTAAATATAATCTAAAACCTGCTGAATCTGACTATAAACCGATTCAAAATTAACTATTGAATCTAAATATAAATAGGTGTGCTTATTCGGTTGGTACGAAAAAAAGGAATGAGTATGGAATGAAAGATTGAGTTTGGTAAGAGATTATAATTATAGAGTCATTTTTTTTATTACCCATTTTTTAGTAATACCCCATTCCTCTCCTAATTTAAAGGAATGAGTATCATTATTTTGTAAGGATGTGCTTGTTACAATTAACTAAAATATAAATAATTAAAATATAATTATTAATTAATGAGAATATTGTAATAAATGAATTAATTACAATATAATTATTTAAAATATTATTAATAATTAATTAACTACATTATAATTCATTAAAATATAATTCATTCATTAATTAAAATATTATAATTAATTAATTACAATATAGTAATTAAAATATAATTATTCATTAATTAAGTATTGTAATCAAAATATTATTAATTAGTTACAATATAAGTAATTAATATATAATTATTCATTAATTAAAATATTGTAATTAAAATATAATTAATTAATTACAATATAATTACTTAAAATATAATTCATTCATTAATTAAAAATTATATTGTAATTAATTAATTATAATATAATATAATTAATTAATTAATTAATTATAATAAATTTTTATTTCTTAGTATTTTTATAAACCAACCACTATCAATGGTAATGATAATCATTCTTTTCTCTTAACCAACCATCATAATTATAATGATAATATGCATTCTCATCCCTTCTTATATTCATTCTCATTCTTATTACCATTCTCCTCTAAGAATCAACCGCTCCTTAATATTTATTCAAGTGATATCATAATAAAACAAGACAACAAAGCATGTTTAATTGTATTTTTATCTTTTCATCATTTATCATCTATTTTTATTTAATAATTATTTATTTTTGTAAACCTATTATTAACTTTTTATATGCGAGTTTAACTTATTTAGATACAAACATTCTTATAGATTTTCTTAGTGATTGTTTGATCTATAAATTTAACAATATTCTTATCAGCTTTCTTCTTAACAAAATCTATTATTAATGCCTATTTGTGCTATTTGTAGATTTATTCATTTATTAATAATACCTATGGAAACAAAAATAAAAGTTAGTCAGCAATGCATCAAAACATTTATCTCAACATATACCTTTCTTATATCTATTAATGCTTCTACAAATACTCTTAGATATTTCAAAATATTATTAATAATCATACAAATTTATATCATCAAGAAAAAGAAGAAATAAAACAACTTTATAAATGTTTTTAAGAACATAATCAAACTCATATATGAC